>VMBQ01007535.1:0-45422 GCA_007657795.1 Dreissena rostriformis | reverse complement strand
TAGTCGTGACGTAGTGGATATGGTGTCTGCCTAGCGACTGTCAGGTCATTAGTTTGATCCCCAATGTGGGAGGGTTCATCAGATCCCTCCTAAAAAGACACCAAGCATTTGCTCTACCCAGGAATCGGACTCGAGAGCGTTTCAATGATAGGTTTATGATGCAATGGAGCTAAAATAAATAGGTTTAAACTAAGTGTTAGTCAATTGGCTTTAAAGAGTACACAAGCTATCGGTTTGAGATCAGATTATTTGCATATTTTTGATTATCGGGCGATCAAAAACAATCCCATAACTCTTAAGAAATTTAGTGAATTTTTGGATTCAATTAATGAATACGAAATTTCTAGACTAATGAAAGCTAATCGCAACTTTTTGTTGGCATTCAGAAAATGAACTATATATGCCTGCATTCAAATTATTACGAAGTTATTGCAACTAATTCAACTCTCAGCTTTATAACCCAAAGGGTTGCTGAGAGTTGCAATGCACCGTCTTTTTTCTAAAGGTGCAAAATTTAATCACCAATGCAAGGGGTAAGGAACACTGAAACTGCAAAAACTTATCAAAGTTTACCTGTCTTAACCAGAAACCAATGCAAATGGTACCATTAAAGCACAACATAATTGCTTTTTCTTACTTTGTTTTTCTCTCGTAACTCTCTGTCAACCATATTTGAAAACTGTTGCAACTTTGCTGACTTAAAAAGTGTCGCTATTGGTAAGGTCGCAGTACACCAATCTTTTGCACATTGTGATTTGTGATGTAGCCTAAGTTGATATCAGGTTTTTTTTCCCACTTTTTGGGAAGATAGCCCATGGCTTTGGACTTGGAAATTTTAGCGGCATTTTCAAAAAATTGGGAAAATAAATTCAGTAGTCTTCTTTTTTTCGCGCGAAAAGTCCACTGATTTGGGAAATACTAATTTGATATAACTCTTTATACTTGACTTGACTTGATCCTGAGTTTATTTGTCATTGCTGCGGAATTAGTCCCAGGAGCTGGGATAGGCAGCAGGCGGCTAGAGCATCTAACCTCTGATTTCCATGCTCTTCTGTTCTGTGGGTCTGTGTCTCCCATGTCACAGGTGTGCAGGTCATCCTTAACACAGTCAGACCACGATTTTCTTGGTCTACCTCTAGCACCAGGGATGGCCATCTTCGTGATTGAATTGATGCAAGAAGTGGCACGCTCAACATGCCCATACCACCTCAGACGCCTGGCTCTCAGTGATGCCGTGACTTCTGGTATCCCTAATTTACCATACAGCGTGTCAGTGTCGACTCCGTCGTCAGGTTTGACGCCGCAGATCCAGCGGGCCATTGCTCAGTCGTTTCTACGAAGTCGTTGTAGATCAGAAGGCTTCAAGCAGATGGTGCCCACCCTTCACTACAATGTAACATGGCAGAACGGACACAAGCATTGAACACTGTGCCACGGATTTTGAGGGATACATGCTTCGACGTCAGTATTGGTAGGAGCTTCTTAAACTTTCCCCATGCAGTGCAGCATCTGGTGATGATGGCAAGTTCCCAGCCTCCCCCAGCACATAGCGTATCAACCAGATAGCAGAAGCTGGCCTCAACATCAAGCTGTGAGCCATCAACGACCACCTGGGTAACTGGTCTTCCATCAATTGGACGTGCATGGTCGAGGCATCTCGGACATACATAGTCCGGGATGCTGGTAATTCTTCCCTTGATGCCACTGCACTTTTTGTACACCCAAAGTTTGCACTGGGTACACTCAATCAAGTTCACTTCCACTCCGCTCCTACATACCGCACAGGGATATGCACCCGCGTCACGTAGAAGATTCAGTCCAGGGCCGGTTATCAAGAGCTTTGTCTTCTTCACATTGACCCTCAGCCCCATGCTTTCCATTCCATCCTTCCAACCTTTCAGTCTGAAGAGACACTCCTCCAGTGAGTTCGCGATCACAGCAAGATCATCAGCGTAGAGGAGCTCCCATGGAACCCTGGCGCGAAATTCCCTCGACAGAGCCTCAAGCACCAGGATGAAAAGCTTTATAATAATTCAAATTAAAAGAACAAAATCATATAAATCATTATTATATGTACTTTGTTAGATGTAACTGAATAAAAATTGAGATAAAATAAGCATTAGACACTTCTTTCTAAAAAAAAAAAAATGGGAATTTTTGGGCACATTCTGGGATAAAAAAAAGTATACTTTTTGGGATTGGGAATATAGCTGTTTTTTCGGCTATAAAATCAGGCCAAAAAAAAACCTGGACATAAACAATGTCAAAATATTTACACTGTTTCCAAGTTTCAACATAAAACTGTAAACAAGAATAGTTTGTTGAAACATCGTCATGTTTTTTAGGGTGTAGGATAAAGGATAACGTCCATAGGTTGCCATGCAGATAAATTTAACATGTTTTTGAAGTTTAATCATTGCTTTCCTGAATTTGTCATGAACACAGCTGTTTAGGGATGCACACTGATCAGTGGCAGAGAACTGCGGTTGTTTTTATAAAGGGGTGAATATGGACTCACAAAGCTGTCACAGCAAAACTTATCAAAGGCTCTGGGAGTCTGTTTATATGGAATATAACGAAGGGAACTTGGAATAGTAGGATCTAGGCTAATAAACGTGAATCACAACGCGTCTAATTTTCAGTGCCCGGTCAGGTTTGCAGACATGTCAAATTTCTGATATTAAGAGGGGAGCTCAAAGCATTCAATTTCAAGAAGAACTAAATAACTGTAATGTAACCTTGGATCTCTGGCTGTTTCTTTGCATGTCTATTTGGAGATTTCTTCGGTGACAACACGTCATTTGGAGGGTTCTCGATTTTTTTCTTTGCTGGTGGGCATGGACTCTTTGAAAAGTAAGAGAACAACGTGTTTCCCTGTTTCGATGGGGTCGGTTTAGGGCCCATTTTGGTAATCGATTTCCCGCTGAATTAACGGTGTCAAAGAAATATTTTGTCGTAATATTTACAGTGAGGAATTTCGTAACAACAATCGCAACCAATGAGAATTCTTCCTTTAATCCCACGGAAAAGTACGGAAACGTGTAAACAATCAGTCGTGTTGTGGTTGGGATGAGATAGGAAACCATGCAAGAAAAAGAATCGAACAAGGTATGATTTATTATTTTAATGCTTGAATAATAAACGATGAAACAAGGATTTAATACAAACATATTTGTTAAATTTTATTGTAAGTATAGTTTGAATATAATAAATAGAATACATGAGTTTTAATGAAGTTTGTGGGCGTGACCTACTTTTTGTCTTGTGTATTGCCAGCTTAGCTTTGACATGTTGTATTGTTTACATGGATAAGTCAAGAGTTTTTACCTACTGCATTTAATCTTTGTTGAAAGCATGAGCGATTTTTTGTTCCATGTTTAACAAGAATATCAGTGAAACTAATGGATGCTCCCAGATGATGTGCTTTGTTAATGTGTGGGTCAATTGAAAGCATGAGAACAAGGAATTAAGGCAATAAATGGGGTGCTGGAGGTTTCGGTAAATGACAAGTTCGGTAAATTGGATTTATATAGTAAACGCCGTGGAGGTTTCGGTAAATTGGTTTTTATAGAGGTGGNTAGTAAACAAAAAACACGCGCAATATCGGAACCTATCGGAAATAGGTGTCTATCGGAAACAGGTTACGTCACGATAAATTTAACGCGTTTTTTGAAGTTTATTTATAGCTTTCCTAAATTTATCACAAACAACATCTGTTTAGGGATGCACACTGAACAGTGGCGGAGAACTCCGGTTGTTTTTATAAAGGGGTGCATATGGACCCACAGATTTGTCACAGCAAAACTTATCAAAGGCTCTGGGAGTCTGCCTATAAGCAATATAAGTTATAACGAAGGGAACATTGAATAGAAGGATCATAGGCTAATAAACGTGAATCACAACGCATCTAATTTTCAGTGCCTGGTCAGCTTTGCAGACATGTCAAATTTCTGATATTTAGAGTGAAGGCTTATTGCGTACTTATATACTCATAAAAGCTCAAAGCATTCAATATCAAGAAGAACTTAATAGCTGGAATGTAACCTTGGATCTCTGGCTGTTTCTTTGCATGTCTATTTGGAGATTTCTTCGGTGACAACACGTCATTTGGAGGGTTCTCAATTTTTTCCTTTGCTGGTGGGCATGGACTCTTTGAAAAGTAAGAGAACAGCGTGTTTCCCTGTTTCGATGGGGTCGGTTTAGGGCCCATTTTGGTAATTGATTTCCCGCTGAATTAGCGGCGTCGAAGAAAAATTTTGTTGTAATATTTGCAGTGAGGAATTTCGTAAACCTCCGTCACGTGAGAGATTGTAATTTCGTAAACAATCGTTACCAATGAGAATCATTCCTTTAATCCCACGGAAAGGTACGGAAACGTGTAAACAATTTAATTAGGTCGTGTTGTGGATAGATGAGATAGGAAACCATGCAAGAAAAAGAATCGAACACGGTATGATTTATGATTTAAATGCTTGAATTATAAACGATAAAACAAGGATTTAATACAAACGATTTTTTAAAATCTTATTTGAGTATAACTTGAATATAATAAATAGGATATACGAGTTTTGATAAAGTTTGTGGGCGTGACCTACTTTTTGTGTATTGCCAGCTTTGACATGTTGTATTGTTTACATGGATAAGTCAAGAGTTTTTAGCTTGAACATTTAATCCCTGGTGAGGGAATGAATATATATATATATATTTCTATGAAAGCATTTAACTTAATGTTTCATTAATTTTGTATGGTAAACTTTGCGTAGAACATAATTTATATTTTTCTTGACAGCGCCTCCCAATCATAGTCAGGATTAAGATAAGATAGATAAGATAGATAAGATAAGATAAGATTTATTTTGAGTCGGCAAGACATAAATAGACAACATAAGCCATTAAGGCTTTTGAACCGACTATATAAACATGTGTATACATGTAACAAGTATAAAACAGCTGCAATATGGAAATATAGCAAAATTAAGTTAATAGATATGATATGCATGCTAATAAGTTAATGAAATCACAGTATTACATTCTAATAGTTTTCATACTATTTAAAGAAGTATTGTGCAGGAGGCCGCTGATCTTGATCTATAAGTAGATCTAAAAATAAAAAATAAAAAAAAATGTCGTAATTTTTTTTTTAATCTTTAAAAGAGTTTAAAGATTAAGAAGAAACCAAAAACAAAATGAGCTAAGAAAGAGGGTAAACACGAGGTATCAGATTGAAACAGATTCGAATTGAACTGGTCAGCAGCTTCCTCACAAATGAAAGGTTGCAAGTACACATAAGCAAATATAAAACTGACAAGCACAGCAAGTACACATAAGCACGTAAAAAACTGATAAGTACACATAAGCATATACAAACTGACAAGCACAGCAAGTACACATAAGCACATATAAAACTGACAAGCACAGCTAGTACATATAAGCCCATATAAAACTGACAAGCACAGTAAGTACATATAAACACATAAAAAATAAAATAAAATGACAGGTACACATAAGCATATACAAACTGACAAGCACAGCAAGTACATATAAGCACATATAAAACTGACAAGCACAGCAAGTATATATAAGTCCATATAAAAACTGACAATCACAGCGGACCGAAGGTAGTTATAGATTTAAGGTAAAAGCAGATTTCATGCTAAACAAAATAATAGTGAAAAATGTTCATGGTAAAATGTTCATGTACTGGCATCATTCACATAAAGACTGACAAGCAAGGCAAGCTTTGGGTCGTATTAGAATTTAAGTAAACAGATTACGTGACAAATAAAAAATAGTAATGAAAAGTGAATAATGTTTATTTGACTGTCACTGGAGTCATGCAACTGGCTCTAAACATACAACATTAATGCGTACATGTATACACATAGACGGGTACACAAATAGGCCTAAGCATTTTAGCACAAACAACAAGCAGTATAGAATATTTATAGGCAATAGAAATCAACAGGGTAATGTTGAACATGCAATACAAAAAGCACAATCTAGGATTGATTGCTCGGGAGTAGCAAGTAGAAGTAGAAGTAGAATATCACAAATTATGTATTACAACAAGATGGCTGAAGGTATATACATGAAGGTGCAATTTTCAATTTTTCAGTTTCCCCCAATTATTGAACTGAATGTTGGAGGTCGTTTCTTCACAACAACACACTTGACGCTGACCAAATGCCCTGATAACATGTTGGCAGCCATGTTCAGTGGCAAATATTCCGTGGTTCTGGACAAGGATGGCCGGTATTTCATAGACGCCGATGGGGACTGCTTTGTTCATATTCTTAATTACCTGCGTTACGGAGATATTCCAAAAGCAGCGATATCAGAATATGTGTACCGAGAAGCAGCCTACTTCGGACTGCACAGTCTGATGCAAGAACTGGAAAAACACCCACAAATCCTGGCCAAAATACAAAGACATAACCTGAGAAGTCAATATCCTGGATATTCAGATTGCATGGATTCCATAATGAAGTCAGCGGGCTGTCCTGCTACAAAGGAAACCCTTGATGTTAATGTTTTGTTGTTCAAAAACGAGAACACGCCCGGACATGATGAATTCAACATTCATCACATGTGTCTTTGCAAACTTAAGAACTCGGATAAAACAGTGGCTTATGATGCAAAGCTTGGTCCATGGAAACACGAGAGTTCTGAAAAAGAAGTTTTGAATTGTATTGTATATGATTTGGAATCGCAGGGTTTCACCATCACAACCAGATACCTGGGTACCTGTATATACCAACATGAAACTATTGAATGCAACAAAGCATTTTATGCCATAACGTTCCATTGGTGGAAGTAAAAGGTCTCACATTTAATCAGTTTCAGTTC
The DNA here is from genome assembly GCA_007657795.1 of Dreissena rostriformis. Taxonomy (NCBI): domain Eukaryota; kingdom Metazoa; phylum Mollusca; class Bivalvia; order Myida; family Dreissenidae; genus Dreissena; species Dreissena rostriformis. Next base: position 38,576 of record VMBQ01007535.1, on the reverse strand, counting down.
AATTGAATCTAAAATCTTGGAAGAGTTTTTTTTTAGTACCGGTATATAAAATAAATATCTATATTCTAAATGTTCTAAATTGTGTTTCATTAAATCACATTTACAAATACAGCTTATTTCTGTTGATATCTTTATATTTTTATATAATAAGGCCACTATATTACATGTTATGATGTATAAGTAGTATTTAACACAAGCTAATGGCATGCTTTAATCCTTTGTCCTTTGTTTTAATCCTTTGTCTCAAATGTATCATACAGTCATTGAAAAGTAGGCATGATATTTTAAATGATTAAGATATATTTGTTCTGCATTACTTGTTGTATGGTATCTTTAAAAAATTATTATTTTATATTTACCTCATACTTTTAAATTTATTTGATCTTACCTCATTTTAGATGCATTTTACGTGTGTGTTTCCATGTACAGTACAATACAGTTGTTATGTAACAATAATGTTATAGCATGCTAAAATTATATGGATATAAAATGTTGTTATAATTTGTTGAGCATGAATAAATAAACTTGATGGATATTATTTTTTTTAAGTTAGTACATCGGAACATGTATATATATCTGTCCTCAGAAATGCTATGCATAAATCAAGTGTTGAGGGCAAAACTGTTCACATGGCTTCTTATTTTGACTTGTTGACTCTTGTTTTGTTTAAAATATGATTTTTGACTCTTCCATTTTTCACTCCAATATTAAAATAATTAAAAGCAAAGATGAAAAAAAAATCAATAAAATTTGATAGACTCTTGGAATTGTGAGCCTATGTACAAGACAGTTTTGACTTTTGGAGTTAATGCCATGCTGTTTAATGTGCTTGACACATACATGTACCGTACAATTGTTTCACACTCATGCTATTTTACAGTTGATATTGTAACATTTATACATAACTGTTAAAGAGTATTACTTTAGAGGTATTATTTACGTGTTTCGTTTATTTACAAAAGTTTTAACTTCTGACATTGGTTTATATGTATGTCAGTCAGTGTAGCACAACTTTTGTACACACATTTGTTTTGTTTTCAGTATTTAAAACTTAAGTCATAGAAATTGTTTTCGCAGTTTTAAACTTGCTATTTACTTATCAACATTCTTAAAGATATTATTGTATACATGTTGTGTTTATTTACAATGGGTGTTTATCATGAGTGACAGTTTTCATGTTTTTTTTTCACACATTTTCACACATTGTCACATTGTGACAGTATACATACTTAATCTAGATTAAGTGATCTGTGAAAAAGTCCCTTAAAAAACAATTATTGTTTTGATCCATATTTATGTTGTTTATTTCTGTTATGGAATGCTTGTTATTAATTGAAGTATATTTAAAATACCATATTTTAACCAGTTGGTATTGTCAAAATCTGTAGATCACAGATGGATACAGTTGACATGAAAGAAAAGCAACCAGTCTTGTTTATTTGCAAAATCTGGCTTGACACTTTGAACAAAGAGCAATTTCTATTTCTATGTTCAATCTATTAACAAAAATAATTTTAATTTATATCTATTTGAAACTTATTGATGAATAATCATTCTCTTAACTGTTATCAATATTTTATTAATTTTATATCCTTGATTTTATGTCTGCTATACAAAATCCTGTTGATATAATGGGATTTGTCAACACTTTATATACATTTTAAATGGTTGTTTGATGAACATTAAATTTTATAAAATATATGTAAACAGGTGGTCAGAGTTATTATTTATTCCCAGAGTAAAACTGTCATCTTCCTTGAAATCAGAGCTCTTATAAAATGCACATGGTACAAAATTTACAGCCACAGAAAAGGCAAACACCTCCAAATTCAAAATCTGTAATAAAATAGTTATCCCATTGTCTATTTTCATGTCTGAATTTGGAACTTTTGTATATTAAACGTATGAAATCCTTTACACAGGCGCTTTAAGTACAGTGCTGCAGTTGTGCTCTAATAAAACATTTGCCTTCAGCAAGTTTTCAACCTGAAACCATCAAGATTAAATCAAAACAGACACGTTAACAAAAGACCCACATATTAAAAAAATACAGTATGCAGCCTTCATTTGTTTTAGGTGTGATACAGTTATAACATCACAGGAAGGTTGTCAATTCACATACATTGTATTCGCATTTGTTCACTATTGAAAATATTGTCTCCCTTTGCAGTGATGATATATGTGTGATCACGTCTATACACGAACCAGATTTAACCTCCTATGATTCTTGTACATGTTCAAAAGCACAAAGTTTGATGCGACTGTTTATAAGCCTTAATTGGATAAACAAAAATCCTGCTATTTCTTTGTCATGGCTGTTCCCAGTTGCACCGCCTGATAATTGAGAACAATTACATCAGGACATTTTGAGAATCCATTTTACTATGGAAGAATACTTACCAAATAAGGCATATTTAATCAAAATGTGTGATTTTGACCTTTGTGTGTGACTTTGACCTTGACCCTAGCAATCTGGATCTTATATTTGACACTCAGCTAGATAATGGTAAATGGAGAACAATTGTGGACAGTTATTACAGAATCCCTTGATGCATAGTAAAGGATCGAATGACTAAATAATGAATAAATCATCAAATTTGTGACCTTCGACCTCAGTGTGTGACCTTGACCTTAGCCCCTAGGATTATGGGTGTTGAATGTGAAGCACCCCCAGAGGATTGAGAACAACTATGGCAAGTTTCATGGCTCTGGCTCATGTGTTAATGGAGATAAAGCTCTAAGCTTTTATTAAAAAGCATTTTTTCAAGATACAAAGGGCCATAACTTCGTTATTAACAGATGGTGTACAATGCCTTTTGGCATGCATCATCCTCTTATCCATATATATACTCATACCAAGTTGCAATGAAATCCGCCAAAGCACTTCTAAGATATGGCTCCGGACACAAAAGTGCCGGACGGAAAACGCCTAAACAATATCCCTCCGCCTATGGCGGGGGATAACAATACAATATCGAAGTTAAAACACATATGAAAAGGTCTGCATTACAATTGTTACAGACGCCAAATATTTTTCTTTAATTTCTTGGTTTCCATTAAATTTGTACAAGTAAAATTATAATGAGCAAACAATCAATGGACATTATTATGACATTAAGAATCGATTGCACTCAAACATATTAATTTGTCACAGGTCCTGTTGATTTGCTTACTTATCAGAGAGCGTGACATGGATAACAAGATATATAATTATGATAAGAAAATTTGCCTTCTGTTTGATTGTTTAATAATTCAACATGACATTGGACTGCTATTATACTTTTCTGTTTCACCTCAAAGGGTAACTTAACGGATGTAAATTAACCAGTTACTTTACCCCATAAATTCCGAAGTGTACATTTGCTCCCAAATGTTCAGAAGTACCCGGTAGGCGTTCAGTTATCTCCCGCTCTACAGCATGAGAGTACTGGCGCAATATGTCACAGCAACAACAAACAACAAAAGTCTTGAGCACTTTCTCTTTTTTATTTGTCATTTCAACAAATGTTTCATTTTCAAATTAGAATATATTTTGGCTCAAATATTTACATGGTCAATATATTGTTTGCGTTTCGAGGCAAGCGTAGCAACAGCTTGACCTGACATCAGAGCCATGGTATGTGGCCATATTTGTACACAAAACAATCTCACAGCCAGTCAAGATTGGCATAACAGACAAAAAGGCTCAAAAATTAAAGTATACACAACTTCCATCTCAATGACATCAACAATCACAACAGACACATGAAAAATAATATATAACAATTGAATATATAATTGTGTATAGATAGTATTTATAGCTATAATTACAATAGTCTGACAATGATAAATAAATATGAAGCCAGTTCAATGAACAAATGATTCAATTAAACTCTCCTGAATGTTGATTCTTGAACAAATATTTCATGATTTGATCATGATTATACACTATTACTATGGAAGTGAATTTGAACATTTAAGCATTTAAAGTGAAAGCTACACTTGTACAGGAAATATCCCTATAGTATATTTCATAACATATACAATGGAATCCATTTGCCACAAGTGTTTTCTCTAATGAACACATAGTATCGTATTTTATTTAACAACATCATGACAATTCTTTTCAATTTTGAAAACAGTACCTGCTGTGAAAGCGTAAATTAGGAAAAAAGAACAAGTTTTAATAATAAAATCATGAACATTGCTGAACAAAGTCAAAATACATGTTATCAGTAAATATCTACATGTATATCATTAGTAAACAAATTGTGCAATAAAAATGCATGTAAACGATACGGAAATAGCCAATTGTGTCATCTGCACATGCAATCTGCTGAAAATTCATATAAATGCTTGTCATTTTTCCAACTCATACCAAACAAACTTCCGTGTCTATGTGTATCTTTGTCATTCAAAATAATGCATAACATGGATTGCAAAAAAACAACAAACAATTATGCCATTGGNTAGCAGTATCTGCTGAACACTGCTGTGTTACATACTACTGTATCTGAGTTACACGCCCAACCTAGTACAAGGCGAGTTTAAAAACAAATTGTGTAGTTTATTTCTCTTTGTGTGTGGAAATTCTTTGGAACCTTTTAAATCTAATTTCTTAAGTAGCAATTATGTATTTAATTTCTATTTTATTTTTTGTGTGTATGCAGTTATAACCAAAACACAACAATGTAAACATCCAGATTTTTACCTCAATGTCTTTAACAACTAAATCACTATTGAATACAATAGCAACAACTTGGTATAAATAATTATAACTTCTTCAATTTCAACCTTTGAAATGGAATATTTATAGCACGGATCAATAACTGTCAGAGATACAAAAGAAAAGGTATAACATGAATATAATGTCAATATCATCACAACGAACTGGGAAATCATTTCATCTATAAATTAGTATTGTATAACTTAAGACTTCTGGTCCATATTATTATCAGAGATAAATTAAATACTTAAATAATTCTAATAAATACACATACATACATAAATACCCCTAATACCTGAACATTGACCCTTAATAGTTGAGCATTCAATCATGTCATTGAGTACCTGCACAATTTATGCTAAAATGGGTATTATGCAATATGCTTCAAGTGTAGCTCCAGACCAGCATGCGTATAAGCACCGTCTGGTCAGGAGCTACCCTGTCCGCTATAAAGTCATGCAGGGTTTTGTGGTATCATTAGCAGACTGGGTAGCTCCTGACCATACTTCCATATGCGCAAGCTGGTCCGGAGCTACAGTTGTCGAATATTGCATAAGACCCATTTTAGCACGATGCTGCTCATATTGTAACCTTGTTGTCAATATCAGAATATTTTTTTCCAGTGAACAATGAAACTTTAGGGAAGACAGACGACTACTCATTATTGAAAATAAATAACCAGACCAATGTATACACTTATATAGCAGTATTTAGGAACATCAGACAAAAACAACTTATCTTTACCAAATTTAGCTTGGTTTCAAAATGTAAACAGCATGAGACGTTAAGGCAATTTTGCAAGAAGTGGTAGAAAGTTTAATATATCTGTAATAAATATTAGAAGTGAACAATGCACAATTCTAAATTAACTAGTTGCATTATGTTTGCTGTACTTTTAAACATTTAAGTAAGTAACAACAGCTGTGGTTAATATAACAACTGCAGCTCTTTGCAGTAATCAGACATGCTTATTATGTGTCTGTATTTTCAATGTCACATATAAATCCCGTGAAGTTATATCTTTTAATAAATCTGAGAAAACCAAAACATTACATAAAGAACAAAATGTGAGAAGTAAAGAAATGAAAAATTAGCATTCATTTGTTTCAAATATGCATTACACATTCTGAAATTCATTTTATTTGTCTAAAATCTAATAAACCTATATCTATGCTTGACTTAGCAAACATAAAAAAATAAATCTTATTATTCATGAAAATATCACTTTAAGCATTATTCCAATGTAACGAAAAACACTGATAAACAAATATTTTTTCTGTTATCAGATTTGTCTCCCTTTGTTTGTAATGTTTGTAATGTTTTTCTTTGTGTACTTATAAATAACAATTGTTGTTTCCCTGACCTTGAAACCCCCTTGTGCCAATAATATATTGCTTTATTAAACTACAATGTAGATCACATTAACACAGTAAACAAGTTTTAAACAAACTTCTGAGGAATTGTAGATTTACTTTACTTCCATACTGTAACATAAATATATAAATTTTGATATTTAACAAGCACTTTCTTTAAAGGTCATTTCAGAAGAAATGTATACAACAGTTTGTTACCATTAAAACTGTAACTATTATAAACAGAGACATGTAGATTCAAGTAACGCATACTAAATGAAAACAAAAAACTTAATAACAAACAAATTTTAAGACTAACAGATACATCCGTTTAAATCCTAAGGTGTAGAAGAAAAAGTAGTTTGTTTCCACTAAGCCGACAGACCCATTTTTTTGTGCCAACCCAAACCTTTTTGGGGTTTTCCATGTTAAGTTTATGATCACTTTCGCTAAATTCACTAAAATGACTATTAAGTTCGCGATTATTTTTACTACATTCGATCATATTTGCTATAATAACTTTAAATTAGCTAAAATGACCTAAAGAAAGATTGATAAAGTGAGATTTGGAGATTTTCTGCATTGCATTGCATATTCTAAGTAAATTGGGAATCGTTAAAAAAATAAATAAAAAAAAAACAACACCTATCTACCCTTACATTTTTTGGCAATGTTAGAGGAAATAAAAAGACTTATGTTGGCCTAAGCATTTTTCCTTCTTTATGTTGTCAAAATGTTTTCTAAAGACACATATCTAAACTTATATAAGCAATATGCTCTTGCTAAAATAACAATCAAGAGTTGTTTCCCTGCATAAGAATCCATTATGCAATAGGAACAATAGATGCTCTAACTTTTTGTAACGTGTTTCCACATATTTTCGCAGTCTTTAAGTAGACACATTACAACACCAAATTTGATGTACATGAGCTGTTTAATTGTACTATATTTATTGAAATTTCAGTAAAAAAAAATCAAGCCAGGGACCCAATTAATGAAAATTGGTAACACAGCTTTACACTACAACAAACATAAATACCAAGCACCAAAATCTACGATTTCTTTTTTTCAGTAACTTTACTTAAGCCATGTCAAGCGAAATTGGGTCTTATGCCATATGCTGCCTGCGTAGCTCCAGACCTGCCTGCGCAGCAGCGCAGTCTTAACACAAACTTGTCTGAAGATCTTTGATAAGATGAGAGCCCAGAATTTCACAGGCTTATTATCAGAGATAATATTATTTAACACAGATTTAAAACACTAAAATTTAAGAATTAAATTAATAAAAAAAGGTTGTAGAATGACCACTATCCAACTTTATACAGAATCAATCATGACAGAAAAAAAACATTTGCATTTACTACATTCCAAAACAAGGTTGATAGTTCTGATGTTGATGCCCTACCCTTGTTTTTTGTTTTTGAGCACCAACATAGAAATTACTATGGCATGACGATGTTATGATCGTGACCCCTTACCCAATTATAAACACACCACGTGCCAACGCTAATTTTGCGATGACAAGTTTGCATCCGTAGATACCCATAAATAACAACAGGCCATCTACCACTGTCATATCCAGTAACTTAGAACACCTAATATATATAAATATTTTGACATGTCATGTGACAGCTTCAGTGAACAATAAATATTAAAACCACCTGTCTCTGAGTGTATATACATGTATATCTTACACTGCCTACCGGTTTGAGGAATCACTTTCAAGGCGTAACATTATATCTAGAATAGAAACCCTTATCACAGTATGAGCAAAAATAGGCCATTTGTGTAATGGACATCGCAAAAACGTTCTTCATTTATCAAAAATGATACCAACAGCAAACATAACGAAAAACACCGATTTGATTTCAAAATTACTACATTACTACATTACCTAAAGCCTGGGTGAAAAATATCAAGACAAAAGAAAAATACTGTCGTTCGCAGCAAACTTGCTTACAAAGAAATAAATAACAAATTGCAGGATACAAAGAAGAGACACATAAAATGAACTGTCCTTCAATATAAAACTCAACATGTCAATAGCTTAATCAATAAAAACAAATGAAATAATAATAATAATCATGGCATAAGTAGGTCAAAACACTGCAGAAGAATGTACTCTTCATAATACGTTCATGATGACTTTATAACTGTTTAACAGCTTGTGTAACTCCATTAGATCTCTGGTTTCCTTTCCACAACACTTCACTAACACTTTTATCAATCTGAATTCCATTCAAGCGTTAAACCAGCAAAGAATCGGAACAGATTCTGTCTCAGACTCAAGAAAGTTTGGCTCCTGTTTGTGGTAGTTTTCCATACTTCCTGAACAATTTTGTACTTAGTACACCAAGGGCAACAACACTTCAAATCGTCCTTCCATCACATGTTCTTGTACACCCTAAATTTCAAGAACTGGGTCCATGTGAAATTGCAGTATGCAACCGCGGTGACGGATGCAGCATGGTCAATGTGGAAGAATTTGAACACATGAGAGACTGGCACCAGTTTTACAAGTTTAAATATCTATCATTTCACCACGTCAGCGGGTGGCCGTTCATCGCATGCCTTCGAGTAGTCGATTTAGGCCGAGGCGCACGTATCTGACCAGGTGTTGAATACTACTGTGTAAAGTTAGGGGCCCAACTTCATGGTCAAGGCTGATGAAAAAATCTGTAAAAAGGAAAGCAGATGTAAAAAAGATGTAGTGTACAAGGCAAAGCTCAAAATAAAAAAATGTTTTCGATTATTTTTTCGGATTCATATACTGAGACTGTGTTCAAATGACATCAAATGACATCACTTTGTTCCACTCTGTACACTACTGTTTCACTAAAGAACCCCGATGCAATCATATTTGTGGATGATTTAATTAATTGCTTTATAACTGCTTCCTGTGAAAAGTCTCGAAGTTAATTTTTTTAATTATTATTATACTAAGATTCAGCTGATAACCATATAACAGGTTTATTGCGAAACTGGCTGAGTTGGAATATTCATTTCATTGTCACAACCATGAAGACAGAACTATGTAACTACATGAACCAATCAAAGGACTGAGAGATCCTTCGTACTTGATAAGGTCAACATCAACACAATCTCCAATCATTTGCTACATCATATAAAGATGATTGTAGCAAATATGCCCCAGCTGTTGCCACACAATGTGAGAGGCTTTATTTCTAAACAACACCATTTTCTAGCTCATATACCACATTAATTACGCGTATGATGACAACCCTTCTAGTTACTGAGATGCTACTCAATCCTATCGCATGTTTCAAACACACGGAAGACATAATTATTGAAATATACATGCTCTTAAATTCAACCTCTGTTACTGAGAAATATGATAAAGAAATTGAACAAGGAGGATACCTTCTGGTGCCCTCATTAAATCTTCAATTAAACCTTCTTTATGTAGGTCGTTTACCTTGTTAATAATGATATTCTATAAGAAACTTTTGAGAAGCTTTTTTCTTTTTGTATTCCTAAAAATACAGTTGTAAAGGGTCGTCATCGACAAGCTGTGTTTAGATGAAAAATGCTGTACGTTCATGGCATCAAAAATGAGTTCACAGCCATCAAAAACAACACACTTTTGATAATTGACAATTACATCTGAAATAACATTTCTGGTATACCTTCTACTTTAGTCCAGTACCAATTCAAAGAATAAACTGAGCCGTGTCATGCAAAATTGGGTTTTATGCAATATGCGGCCAGCGTAGCTCAAGACCAGCCTGGGCTCCTGCCCATATATTTTGCGGATGTGAAATTTATACATTGATTAGTCCCAAAATATGTCCATCCATTTGAATAAATGATTTTTCGTACATTTCATAGTAATAACTTCATTGGTTTAAATAAATTATTGCCCAATAAATTCATCAAACCCATTTCATTTTCACCAGCAATCAACAATACATGTACATTACTATTCAAAGGCGATCACATTTCCGAAAGCTATGAGGAAATAAATCACTGTTTTGATGCATCTAATACTTAAAAAACTTCAAGTCTTTTTCCTTACCTTGCTTGAATTTTCAAATATAAACTGCCGAATTTGGGGAATTGTTTAACGGGTGAAATACAGCCATAATTTGCTTTGGTAAAAGTTCCAAGGGTGCGATATTCAGGGAAGGAACATACCCTTTCCTTCTAAATGGATTCACCAAAACCCTTCCCTTTTAAATAGACCCACCTAAGCTGACAACTATTTGTTAGGTAGTCTTAACATTCAAATAGAGACTTATCCCTGGCGTAGTGGATATGGTGTCTTCCTAGCGACTGGGAGGTCGCGGGTTCGATCCCCACTGTGAGAGCTTTCAAATAAGCCTTAGGCTTTCGATGCAATCGAGCTAAAATAAATAGGTTTAAACTAAGAACCGTTGTGTGTACCTTTGATATCGTCTGTGATCTTCTCGTCGGACTGTTCCCAGTGGTGGTGCGCCTGCAGGAGGCAGTTGGTGTTGGAGAAGTACTTCTGGGTGATGGAATGTATACGCTGGCTCACCACCACGGACCCCGGGGGCACCTGGCCCCCTGCGCACGTCCCATTTGACAGTTTGGAGGGCGTCTGGTCGCTACCCTGCAAAGGGAATGGTCCTCATACGTGTACATTCGTAAACTTTATCACTGGTATCCTTGTCAGTATTATCATAGTTATCAGTATGCAGAATGTACACTGAAGCAGACTTGCATTGCTTCATGNTAGACAACATTTAGACACTGTTAAAGAGTTGACGAATTTAAGATAGAGGTTATTTTAATATCAACTTCCTCCAATTCTTGGTACATACCACAGACTTTTGACACGTAATAAATGCAGAGATTTCAAATTCCTGGCACATACCAGTAATCCTAGATCTAATTCCTGGTATAACACTTATCTCTGACATGTAATAAAGCAGGTTTTTTAAATCTGATTTAGGGGAAAGGGTCTGGCCTTTTTTAAGGGGAAAAAAATCACACGAAACACCTGATTTTGGGGAAAAATAAGGAAAGTCTTAAATAATTAATTTAACATATTTTACTGTTTTAAAAAAAATTCAAGGCAACCTATAATTTAATTATACAATATTTTTCTGCACTGAATCAGGTAAACTTATATAAAAAAAAATAAAAAAAATTAAGATCTCATTGTTTTGGGGAAAATTTCTGTCAGAGGGGAAAAATACGTCTAAGGGAAAGGGCCGATATTTGGCGGGTCTCAAAGAAGGGAAACAAAAACCTGAATAAAGGCTGATATTTCTTATTGGGGGTACATACCACAGATCCCACGGAGCAGACGCTGGCAGGAGATGGCTGGGGGGACATGGGAGACGGGGTACCAGTCGACCGGTTCCAGTTCTGTTGGTGGGGGGACGGGGCCGGCGGTGGGTTGGGCTGGGGGGCAACTATTACACCCTGAAATACAAGCGGTTCAACAGTATATAGGGAGAAGCAACAGTATATATCAACATATATAAAGGAATTATAGTGAGATTCAACAGTATATATGGAGTGCCTGGCGTGATGTTTATTAAATGTCTCAATTTGAAACTTGGTATCTACTTAACTTAGTCTCTACTTATAACTTTGTCTCTTCTTTCACCTTGGTTTCTACTGATAACTTGGTCTTTACTTAAAATATTGACCAATGAGAACACTGGTAACATATCGTCATGGGCCTGGTAAAACTACCAACAGCTATCACACCCTGTTATATATCGGCTTCCAGAGTCTTTACTGAGTACTGGGACGGATGACTTTCATCATTCTTGAGCTTTATTTTCAACATTTAATTAATATAATAATAAGCAAAGCTCAAATTTAGAATAATTCAGAATTCATCATTGAGGGAGTTTGTATAGTGACAATGAACAGTTGACTCTCTCTGAATTACGTTGAAACTTAAGTTGGATAAAATTACTAGTATAATCAAAATATGGATAACATAATGAGTTTTATGTTGACCCTAAAGTCTTCAGCCAGCCATCCAAATCATATCACCATGTAACAGATCCATGTCAATTGATTGCCCAAGTCAACTACATTTTTCCATTTCATTAAGTAGTAAACCAATGGCATTTCACATCAACACAACATAACATGTTTTGATCTCTACATGTGGTTAAAAAAAATCTACATCAATCAAATTACCATTCAACCAATGTACTTTATCATTTAACTCAAGTTGAATATTTATATTTGCAGTATCAATCATAACTTGCTTCTACCTGTGGACTCTTAGCACTTTAACATGAGCCTTGCTCTTTCAAAACTGGGCTTCATGCATGTGTGTGAAGTGTCATCCCCGATTAGACTGTGCAGTCTGCACAGGCTAATCAGGTGCGACACTTCCCGCCTAGACTTGATTTTCGTTTAAAAGAGACTTCCTTTTAACGATAAATTTCTTACAAGCTGAAAGTGTCGTCCCTGATTAACCAGTGTGTACTGCACAGGCTAATCTGGGACGACACTTTACGCACATGAATTAAGCCCGGTTTTCCCAGAGGGCTTCTCAAGTTAATTGTGTTCTGAATGTTATAAACCAACGAGTTATACCATCAATCACCATAACAGCCCTCAAACTTTCAACCTTGATAGCTGCCAGCAACCATCTGTCACACGGCTCCCAGCCCACTAAGCTGGTAACTGATCCAGCCAACACAGCCAGCCAGAAAATTGCCATCCCAACAAATTGTGTCATGTTCAAATATGGCCGTAAGCGGATAATTTGCTTGGCATAAATTATTTAGAATGTACTTTACTTAATAACGATACAAGTACAATTTATCACCCATATGAACTCCTGACGTGTAGACCACTAATCCAAGAGACATTTTGTAATGTTGAAAAATGAAGGAGTTAACTTGGACTGGACCTCAATTATTTTATGAAGGCTTTTAGAGCATCAGTGACAATTCTGATACCTAGGATCATTCATAGCATACTTTGGTTTTTACTATAAAAATCCTGTTCCTTTTCACATTAACACTTCTTTTATTTATAGTGAACAGGGCCAGCCTTCATATTTGATTGTTCAGCGTGAAACTTATGTCTACATCTATATAATTCTGTCGTTATCATGAACATTGTTAGCCGTCATTTTAGTGTTAACGTCTGTCAAACATCCAGCCCATTTAAACCAAGCATTGGAAAATATTTTAAGTTGAGCCTGTTTTGTTTTTTAAGATTGAGAACCTTCCTAACCAATTGGGGCCTTCAGATACAGCAGTTCTTGCTCAACCCTCCATTGGGAACATACCATTAACCTTTTTAGCGCTGGAACCGAATTTTCAAGGCCTTTGCAAACAGTTTGGATCCAGATGAGAGGCCACAGAACGTGGCGTCTCATCAGGATCCAAACTGTTTGCTATTCTGATAGTATTCTTTGAAAAAAAATCGAAGAAAATGCTAATTTTAGAACTTCAGCAGACGACATTTTAGCAGACGACAAATATCCCAGCATGCAAAGGTTTAACCATTCACCACTCAAATACACACTTTGAAGCATGTGTAGTCCCATCAAAAATATATTTAAATTAAAGACCTTTCTTACAAGATTCAAGTTTTAAAGGCTTCATTTGCAACCATCAGAATGATACTGATGAGCAGCAAACAGCATAAAACCTGAACAGACTGCGAGTTACTCGCAGGCTGTTCTGGTTTTATGCTGGTTGCATATAGCCATTTTCTCTCTGCTTCTGAGTGGGAAAGGGTTTAGAGCATTACATTCCGAGTGTTCTGACAAGTTCGTGAAATTATGTTCCTATTTGACCTACTGACCTTGTTCTGCTGCTCCTCCAAGATTCGTTTCAACTTGAGCGTCTCTGCCTTCCTCAAGGAGTACATCTTCATGAACAAGAACGACTGAATACGCTGGCTGGAAACAAAACCAACAATGAAGGTATGGGTAGGGTATGAGTATGGTTTTTTTACTTAACAAGTTCATAAATTTTTTACATATTTTCCCCTACAAAAATGATGGCGTTTCCTGCAAGAAAGTAAAATCAATCTTTTTTTTTTTTAACATTCCCTGTTCAATTTATTTTTGCTGTGATTTTCCCCTAGAACATTGGGACTTATGCGTGTACCTTGATTGTGTACAAAACTATGGTACACTAGAATTTAATGTTTTCAACCACTGCAACTCATAAATCATTCATATGTGGCGTGTTCTGAGAAAACTGGGCAAAATGCTTGTGCAAAAAGTGTCATCCCACATTAGCCTGTGCAGTCCGCACAGGCTAATCCGGGACAACACTTTCCGCCTAAACTGGATTTTCGCTAAGCAGAGACATCATTTTAACGAAAAATTCCATAAAAACGGAAATTGTTGTCCCTGATTAGCCTGTGCGGACTGCACAGGCTAATCTGGGATGACAATTTACGCACAAGCATTTTGCCCAGTTTCTCAGAACACGACACGTATCTTCATAATCAAAATATTGCAGGTTTTATATAACAGTTTTCGTCACATTTAAGAACGAGAACAATTCCGAGAGAACAATTCTGAAATGCAGGCAACGCATTCAGAGCAGAATTACAAATTCCACTGAGAGCTGCCTGAAGACTACATGCTATGTAAATATGAGCCTTGTTCTGGGAAAACGTGGCTTAATGCATGTGCGTTAAGTGTCCTCCCAGATTAGCCTCTGCGACACAGGGACGACACTTTCCGTTTTTATCGTACTTTTTTGTTTGAAGTAAGTCTCTTCTAAACGAAAATCCAGTCTAGGCGGAAAGTGTTGTCTCTGATGAGCCTGTGCAGACTGCACAAGCTAATCTGGGAGGACACTTCACGCACAAGCATTTAACCAAATATCCCCAAGCCAGGCTCATATGTTAATACACAGATATAACCACATTCAGGGACACCAATGGAAGGAGTGTTACAGAGCCACCTGAACCCAGATGTGTTTAATTCTAACATTCCTGTGGTCCACAGCTACTCACGAACACAGCAGTACCACATCATATGTTAATTTTTGACAGTGTTAAATATGTACATGAGGTATATTGGCTTAAGTTGGTTAAGAACTTAGTTTATTTATCTATTTGAGGCATGACACACCCTTTCTAAGTATACTAGGTTACACCCGTTGTACATTACAGTTTTATTTAAAATCATGAAGAAAATAGTAGGTTCCTTTGAGGAAAAGTGGCTGACATGTTGAAGAAATGAAAAGCAAGAGGGCCTTAAGGCCCTAGGTCACTGACCTGATACATGTAGAAATTAACCCGTTATGTGTAAATTGTATGATGTTTGTGTAATAACTATATAAATCATGTGAACCCTGAGGTATGGTAAGTTTTTACAACAGGGGCATGATTTGAACAAAAGCAGTAGAGGATCACAAGATGATGTTACACACAAAATATTAAAGCCCTGACCCATGTGGTTTCAGAAGTTAAGATTCTTTGAGTTTTGATTTTTTTTAAATATATGTTAAGCTTGAATGACCTTCATATGCAATGGACTGGAACAATTTTAACAACTTTGAAAGAGGGTCACCCAAGGATCATTTCTGTGAAGTTACTTTAAAATCTGCCCATTGGTTTCGGAAAAGTAGTATTTCGAAGAAAAAAGTTATAACTGCATGCACTGACTGACTGTACGATGGACAACACAGTATAATAAAAGCTTCCCATGAGCACATAATGAGTGCTCAGGTTAGCTAAAAATCTTCCTAGATTGCTTAGCAAACACGCAAGCGTGTGATTTTGCATGCTGCCGATATAAAGCTCCTCACTAAAATATTAATTTCTCAAGAAAGTCATAAGAAAATGTTTGAAAGGACTTCATGTTTCATGATAAGTTGTAATAATAAAGTTCAAAGAAGAAGTTGTATTTGTAAGATATCGTTAGCAGAAACTTCGAGGGGAAATGAATGTCGTTACAGGACCAATTATTGGTAATTTGCATGTAGCATGCAGCTTGTAATTATATTATTGCGCAACTCGTAAGAATTCTACAAGTACGTTGCCAGCATTATGGTAAAATATCACCCAAGTCAAGTCGAAGATCTGTATGAGATACGCAATCTTGATTAAGCAAATTGAACATCTCGATTTTTAACTCAAAACCACCGTCAAAGTTTTAATATTTGAAAAAAATTAAATATTTGTTCAGAAATTCTTCTGAGATATGACAAAGACATATTTGAAAAAAATTAATACCTGCCTTTCATGGGCCTTTTAATAAACTGAAGTGTTATAAACGGAAATTTTAAATATGTTTAAAATAGTTATTCACATCAACGATCAATAATTTAAATCTCTGCAGACTTATCTTTGAACACATCAATTCATTTCTGTCACTGTGATTTTTGTAACAATTCTGACAATTCTTAAAGCATAAAAAGTTAAATTGAAATTCAAAATGGAATTTCCTACACAAAATTACCAGTCTTTCTGGAAAATACAGATTTAAACTTGACTGCCATGTTCAACCTTGTACCATTATCCCAAAGTGTTATTAATCCAGAAACAAGACTTTTCAATAACACTTTATGTTGACCTTGAAAGAAGACAAGATTTTACAAGTTATACCAGACAAAACAACAAAAAAGGTTTTACCATAATACTGCTAGTTTAATTTCCGGTTTCTCTGGGTTGGCGGGATTGCGTCTGCCATCTGCTTCACACTGCTGGTAACGGTACCTGAAACAGAAAATTAACATACTTCGTATTGTACCACAATATGAAAGAAACACCTTTTTTGGGAATGTCCAATGAAAGCTATATTTACCCATAGAACAAATTCATCTCCTTAGAGTCACATATCTGAAACTGTAGAGTGTGATTGTAAAAATGTATGTCGTGTTCTGAGAAAACTGGGCATAATGCTTGTGCGTAAAGTATCATCCCAGATTAGCCTGTGCAGTCCACACAGGCTAATCAGGGACGACAATTTCCGCTTTTATGGAATTTTTAAACAAGTCTAGGCGGAAAGTGTTGTCCCTGATTAGCCTGTGTGGACTCCTCATTTCAAAACAGGTCATTTTAGATTTTTTGAGCCAGGTGGGTATAAAATATATGAGCCAAATCATGTAAAAATGGGTCTTAAGCAATAAAGGGGCAGCGTAGCTACAGACCAGCCTGCTCAATTGCGCAGTCTGGTTGGGTGCTAATGAGATCAATACACTTGCATTACTTAATAGAGGAAAGGCTAGCTCATGACAAGACTGCACGAATGCGCAGGCTGATCTGGAGTAACCCTGGCCTCATACGACATAAGACCCATTTTTGAATGATGCAGCTAATAAGGCCCTAATAGAAGGGAGAAATAAGAGTAGAATAAAACTTCTATTAACTATGCATCATTTGTCGCTGTCTCATATGGAAATAACAATAACAATCACTAGTTTAAATGCTTTCATTATTTATCACAATTAATCATTCCCTTCATTTCCCTGTTCATCAATCAA
Organism: Dreissena rostriformis; assembly: GCA_007657795.1. NCBI lineage: Eukaryota > Metazoa > Mollusca > Bivalvia > Myida > Dreissenidae > Dreissena > Dreissena rostriformis. Next base: position 21,099 of record VMBQ01007535.1, on the reverse strand, counting down.
AAGTAATCAGCTTCTGAAGTATCAATATTGTTCAAGTTGTTTTGAACTAGAATGATTAGTCCCTGTTGAGTTAACTGTTGTTCTACAACATTTCAAATCAGCTGGTCTAAAAAATAATTATAAACAATTTTGGGCACACGAGGAAATGAAATCTTTCAGAACACAGACGTCCCCAAATCTACACTTTAATTACAAACCTTACCAGGAAGAAGCCAAACAGAAGCAGAATCAATTTAGCTGAGCAATTGTTGTGTACTTTATATTGGAATGGAGCCTATTTTCAGCCTGAAAACCATCAACATCTTTGACTCAGCTATTTATGGTAACCTGCAGAAGGATACATTTATTAGTCATTCAAGGACTCAGCAACAATAGTCTAAACAAGTTCTAGAACAATGACAGATATCAACACCTGCAAGCGACACAATGCAGAATGCACACACAGCATCCCCAGACTATTTGTTGCAATGCCAAGCTGCTTTTGTGTTATAAATTGTGCTGAGCTGCAATGTATAATAATGTGCAAGTGCTATCATAACTAGGAGAGTATCAATTATTGTAACCATGCGGCCAAAAAATGCACCATGACCTTTGGTCACAACCATAACATTGACCTCTGACCTGTCTGGTGACCAATGACCAAATCATGAGCTGGATTTATAACGTAAGCCTATGACCTATGGCCACTTGGGACTCATAATTTACAGACACAGAATTGATGACATGAACAACATAGAATTGAGAGTATGTTGAGAGCACATAATAGATCGTTTACAATATTACAAAAGTCTTTTAAATTAAATTCAATTATTTTGATATTAAATTATCATTAAAAGAGTAAAGGCATATATGATTAACACATATATTTCTAACTGACTTTGTGTTAGTCAGAGCACCAGTCAAAGGCAAAATAACCATCATCATTCAGGGCGTGAAAACCCCCATTATTACTGCACTTAATAGCTTCCCATACATCAACATCAAATGCGGTATATTTAAAGCCAAGAAACAATCCAACCAATTGACAATATTTATAGGTTAATAAAGCAAGTCCAAGATTAGGTTCTTGTAAAAACCTTTGACACTGGCCAGTGAAGACTTGGAAAGTGAATGTGAATAATAGCATATCTTAATTGTTATGTAATTCTTGAAAATAAATAATTTCGTTACCATGGCATGTTAATGAAACACCTGGCAGCTTGACAATTGCACTTATCAGTTACAACTCAAACTTAACAGGAATGCACACCTTTGAGGCATTTCATAATTATAATAACATTTAATGATTATTTAACAACTTAACCTGCTATGTGAGGGTGAATGCCATAATAGCCTCTGACACCATTCCAACTGATCAAGTAGAGACATTTGAACCATGTCATGCGAAAAACGGGTCTAACAGCATATGCAGCCAGAGTAGCTCAAGACCAGCCTGCACATTCTCGCAGTCTGGTCAGCAGCTACCATGCCGCTTTTGAGACCAGAAAACCTTGCATGACTATATGTGTTGTGTTCTGAGAAAACTGGGCATAATGCATGTGTGTAAAGTGTCGTCCCAGACTAGCCTGTTCAGTCCGCACAGGCTAATCAGGAATGACACTTTCCGCGTAAATTGGAGTTTTGCTAAGAAGAGATTTCATTTAAACAAAAAATGTCATAAAAGCTGAAAGTGTCGTCCCTGATTAGCCTGTGCAGACTGCACAGTCTAATCTGGGAAGACACTTTACGCACATACATTATGCCCAGTTTTCTCAGAACGCGACACATATAGCGAGCAGGGTTGCTCCTGACCAGACTGCGCGAAGGCACAGCATATGGCATACATAACATTGTCGCATGACGCGGCTCATTTCTGATTCGACAACTAGACAAGAAAACAAATGCATTCAAAGCTTTCAACAAAACCATTATCTACCAATGTTCAACAAACCAAACTCAATCAAAAGGACATCTCACAAATGCAGAGTTAATGAATCATAAGGAACTAATTACAGTATTCTTACACCGGAATGCATCTCTGATACCAAGCATTTCTGGAATTTCAAACATCACAAGAGAAAGAGGCAGTTCTCCTATGTTTTACCACCTGATATTATAGTTTGAAAATTCCTCATCAGCATAAAATAAGAATAGAAACATTATGTTGGCAGAAAACAATTTCAACACATTTGACTAAAGGAAGAATGCATTGTTTGCATAGTCTTTTAAATTGGAATATGATACCAATGAATTTTCCCAGTAAATTGCTGTTACACCATATTCTCGAGGGATTTCATACTCTCAAGGAATTTTCCTTTTAATTTGATCTTTGGATACCATATAGATGTGAAGATGCATTCAATAATTATACATCTTTTATATTCAAGCGACATTGTAGGAAAACCGGTCTAAATGCATGTGCGTTAAGTATCATTGCAGTGCGCACAGGCTAACCAATCAGGGACGACACTTTCTGCTTTCATGGAATTTTTCGTTTAAAGGATGTCTCTTCTTAACAAAAATCTGGTCTGGGTGACAAGTATCGTCACAGATTAGCCTGTGCGGACCATACTTAATGCACATGAATTAAGCCCGGTTTTGGCAAAGACCGGCTGATTTAGAATATGTTGTCATCAAACAGGATAAAAATCTAAAAGTGTGTAAAGAAACAAATGCTACAAAAAAGAAATTAAATGCCTCAGATATTGCAAGAAAAAAGCAATAACAAAAACATAGTAGTCAGTCACTCTAAAATGTCAGTTACCATAGCAATTAAATTTAATGGTAATGAATAACTCATTTTGTCGAGTAATTAAACATAAATGAAATGGAAATTACAGCATTTGTCACTCTTTCAGTGCTGGAAGCGAATTTTGAAGGCCTTTGCAAACAGGATCCAAACTGTTTGCTATTCTGATAGTATTCTTTGAAAAAAAATCGAAGAAAATGCTAATTTTAGATATTCAGCAGACAACATTTTGGCAGAAGACAAATTTCCCAGCATGCGAATTATAGTCTGGCTCATATTTATTTCAATATTTCTATTGACACATTCATTATATTAAGATCCAGAATGTACTTTATAGGTGTTATAAATAATGTATCAATGACCTTTCTCTTACAATTGTACAACTAAGCATACTTATTTAAAACATGGTAGACTGATTACAAATTTAAAACAAGGAACTGAAGAAATCTCTGTCGTACAATGTGGTCAGAGAAATGCCACTGAAAAGAATTTTAAGGCTCTATCCACTAATTAAGTTCAGTTGAATTATCCTAAGGGATATTAAATAATAATAAAGCACTGATTGAAGTGTTACTAATTAAGTGTCAAAGAATGAAGTAGGCCCTTAAAATACGGATGTAACACATAAATGGTCGGCTTAAAACCAATGTTAAATTATTATTTTCTTGCCAACTTTGAGAAATATTACCGTACTTTACCATGTATTATGCGCAGCTTTAGACGCACCAAATTTCAATTAAAAAACATGGTGTACGTTGCACATTGATACAGCGCTATTCTGACTGATAATTTTCAACATGGCACTATCGTAAATATGCATTAAAGTTTTACTGCGCGCTAAACATGATTGAGCGCAACACATGGTACGGTATCTTAATGTATCTTACAATACTGCACAAATATGTGTCGTGTTCTGAGAAAACTGGGCATTATGCATGAGCGTAAAGTGTCGTCCCAGATTAGCCTGTGCAGTCCGCACAGGCTAATCCGGGACGACACTTTCCGCCTAAACTGGATTTTGGCTAAGAAGAGACATCATTTAAACAAAAAATTCCATAAAAGTGGAAATTGTTGTCCCGGATTAGCCTGTGCGGACTGCAAAGGCTAATCTGGGATGACAATTTACGCACAAGCGTTATGCCCAGTTTTCTCAAAACACGACACATATCCGTCCTTAACACCCCTGACCATGGTTGACACTTACTGGACAAAAGCCTGAGTGTCCTTGTACATCTTGGCCGCGTCCGTCTCCTTCTTGCTGCGTTCTGATGCGTAGCCAGACTGAATGAAGCACAGCGCGGACTCGATGTACAGGATATGCTTCGTTAGACACTGCTTCTGCGTATTCGACTTCTGATGATTTTGCTGAAATACGAGCGTGTGACTTATTAAGATTTAAGTAAAGGTATGTTTTATAATTTCAGCCCCAGGAAAAGTATGCTATATGTACATTAGCTTATCACTGTGGATGTTACAATTCATACAGAATAGCACTAAAATTGTGTGAAATAAATATACAATTTATTAAACAGTAAGGAATGTTTGAAAATTCTCCTAATGGAAAAATAATAAAGTTTCCACACCATGGGGGTTCAATTGCAGTGGTTATCTATCAAAAGTGTTTGCTGTGGAGCATGGAAATTAGCGATGATAATGAGAAACTAATGTAGTTATCATTTTACGTCGCATGATTTATTGCTAAATGGCATAAACATAAATTACCTACTAGACTATTTAAATACAAACTACAGTTTATCTGATGAACAATCCAAATGCGTTCATTCCAATGAATTATTTAAAGTGTATTTTTAATAGTTTGCATATCAAATATAGAAATAAGTTCACTTAAATAAAGTCCTGACACACTTTTGTTGAAGAACCGAAATTGTTTCAATGTGTTGTATAATTTGAACATCATTATTAGCACACAAACGTGGGACATTTCCAATTATTTACAGAATGCATGACAATTTTATATAAATTACTTCTTGGCAGTCAGTAAAATACAGTATATGAAATTGTATAAACTATGATTTTGTCAAAGTATTCTTACCATTTCTTGTAAACTTTTATTCTGGTTTGTCATTCATCAATGTTTGTATGTTTATTCGCTAATACATTATACAATATTTTGGGGTTAAAATAAATAAAACTTAAAGTTGCTTTTTTAAGTTAGTTTTTTTTTAAGTATTCGCTTTTTTAAAAGGTGATCATGAGGCACTCAGAAAAACAGAAAAAAAACGGTTTATCAGTAATACAAAGTCATACGTTTTTAAGTACAAACTCGGTCAACCTAAACGAATGAGACAAAATTAAGTGTTGCAAAACTTGTATTGCACACAACTTACTATATCCAGAAGTCAATCATTAATCTTGGGACCATAATTATGATAAACCGTTTTGTACTTTTTGCATAAAGTATGTTAATTTTCGTTTTATTGCTGCAAAATGTGAACTCAAAGAAGTGGAATGGGATTTGATAATTAATCTTGTCAAAATATATATAAAAAAAAACGTATGCTGATGTTCAATTGCTACAGTGTGTCACTGTGAATAAGCGTGTCACTATTAATGGCTAACCAAAATAATAATTATGATAAATTAATGATTTTAGCGTTTTATTTTTTATTAAATATGATAACATGAGAGATGCTTTCAAAAAATGTTTTGTACACATTTTAATAAATTTTTTAATAGCATGAGCATGGTTCCAATTACTTATTTAACAGTGGTCTAGTAACATAGTAAGTCATTAATATATGGATGTCTTAACTGTTTGACTTAAATGATATTTCCATGATTTTGTGACTCAAACTGCGTGTATTTTGATTGCATGAATGCATTATCAAAGCATAAATGGTAAAAGGGAACACACACTTCATTTCAATTTTCAAACATAGATTTTAATTATATTGAGATTGGAACAAAATATGAATAGGGAAATATGTTTGTGTTTTGTTTCATATCTTGTAAAATGAAAAATGCTATTACAAAATCAGTTTGGTTTTCTGTATTTTGTTTTTGTTATGGATATTTTAAAAGCAGAATGCAAACTTTTGCGTTGATTTTCGTATTTGGTTTTGACGAATCCAAAACGATAAATGAAAAGTTGGTTTATACACGTACCTTCATGCAGCACAGCTGTAATTTGCTTTGACATTTACTTTATGCCCTAGGTATCAATTACAGAATTTTGATGTCAAAATATTTTACTCATTTTCAGATAAACTACTGTAAACAAATGTACAAGAAAACTGCGTAGCAAGTAACTTAATATAAGACCCATCTTCAAAGGTATCATTAAAATTTGCTTGACAAGCAATTCCATGGAGAAATAAAGTCATTGAATATCAAGTAATAAGAAACTAGCACAGTAACCTGGTGTGATCAGAAGAATGAAATCAATACCAGTAATATGCTTGCAGTTTATTATGCAGACACAGTCAAACCAAGTCTGTTAAATCATAAGTTATATAGTAGAGAATATCAGTATTTAAATAACTTATTTCAGTTCTGATATTTTGTTCTTAGTTGAAGGTTTGGAAAGGATGATGCAATTTTTGACAGAGACCTGTTCAAAGTTTAGAACAGTTTGCTACCTTATACATACCTTAGGCATAGTTAACATCAAAATAGTTAGGTTTTCCACTAATAACAAAATAAAATACTCATTTTTGTTAGATTCAACAAAATCTTGTTGATGTTGTTAAAGAGATTTTTCCAGTGCAAAACTACAGACTGTCCCTATAAATAGATTAATTTAACCCTTTCCTTCTCAGAAACAAAGTGAAAATGGCTATAACCAGCATAAAACCAGAACAGCCTGCAATAAACTCACAGTCTGCTCAGGTTTTATGCTGCTTACTGCTTATCAGTCTTTAAAATTGTAATCTATTAAGAAAGGTCTTTAATTTAATATGATTTTCAATGGGACTACACCTCCAAATGCTTATCCGAGTGTTAAAGGGTTAACCCATGCATGCCTCGCGTCTAGAAAAAAGGCCTTGGCAAACAGCGTAGACCCAGATGAGACGCCGAATGATGCGGCGTCTCATCAGGGTCTGCGCTGTTTGCTTAAAGGAATTTCTGTGAGAAATATTCTGAATATAGAAATAAATATACTAGACATCCCTTATTTTAGAAATAAATTGATCCAATATAGAAGGATGGGAGAGTCCACTCGGCATAAAAGAATTAAACTGGAGCCAGTGCTTACCATGTCATCGGCCTGGTACTTGTACTTTCTGGCCTTGTGGTGGTACTCATCAATCGTCATTAATCTGAAACACATGTCTCTGCATATCAGCCGCGTTCTGGGAAAACAGGGCTTTATGCATGTGCGTAAAGTGTCGTCCCAGATTAGCCTGTGCGGTCTACACATGCGAATCACGGACAACACTTTTAACACCTTAACTGGACTTTGGCTATCTGCACGGACTGTACAGGCTAATCTGGGGGACACTTAACACATTAATTAAACCCCTTTCTCACACAGCGTTGCTCATATGGATGTGTACAATGACCAAAAAGTATTGCTTTAATATAATGATGTATTAAATCCCAACAAGATTGGTGGCATTCATTTGAAAAACAGTCTAAGTGATATATGTAGAGGCTTTGGTCTTTAGGTTCACTAACATAAATAAGCTTTCTCATATTATGCTAAATTGCTTTTATAATGGACAAAATGCTTCTTTGCAGAAGATGTTACGAATATGGTGCCAGCTTTTAAAAAGCAGAACACTTAAGCATCCATTTGTTGAAGCCACTTATTAACACGTATCTGGCATTTAATATAGAATGTATCAAAGTTAATTGGTCTTTACTTACATACAATTTTGATTGCTTGCTTGAAACAAATACGCTGACTTAAGTTGTAAATAAAAGAACCAACGTTTTCAAAAAAGTACATACAACAACTAGAACCATGTGGTAAACATCCACATGTTTTATATTTCCATGAATTGACAGCAACTTTTTAAAAATAACAAACTAATGCTCTGACTCCCAGAATGAGTGAGCATTTGAAAAATTATAGTACATTTGAACATAAAACAGTACAATAGCTGTTATGCACTGACATTTACAATAACAATCTATCCAAACAGACTATTCAAGGTCATAAACATTCCTTCTCAGAGTCCATTATAGCCGAGTATTCAAATTGTCATGCAAAAGTACCTACTTAACATGGAAGACTATCCATTACTGGATGACATAAACAATATATAACCCTTTGCATGCTGGGAAATTTGTCGTCTGCTAAAATGTCGTCTGCTGAATTTCTAAAATTAGCATTTTTTCAATTTTTTTTCAAAGAAATCTATCAGAATAGCAAACAGTTTGGATCCTGATGAGACGCCAAGTTCTGTGGCGTCTCATCTGGATCTGAACTGTTTGCAAAGGCCTTTAAAATTCGGTTCCAGCACTTAAAGGGTTAAACCAGCCACTAAGGAAACTGTCCATTTCACGTCGATACTTCAATTTGAAGAGGATTATTCGCCAACACTTGCGTGAAACTACTATCTGATGTATAAATTTTGTGTAGATACAACAGTTTCACACTCAAAGGTGTACTTATAATTATTATGTTCATATTGTTTTAATTACAATGTAATGATTATTGTCATGTGAAAACATGATGTGCCAAATATAAATAATCCTATTATACACTCATGTTCTTGTGTTTATTTACTTAGCAGAATTTGCAAAAGAGAACGTTGCAGACTGGACCATATTTTTGTTTAGAAGAGACTTCCTTAGTTTAACACACACTCAATTCAATAAAAGCAGAAAGTGTCAGACTGGACAGGCTTATATGCATTAAGCCCTGTTTTCCCAGAGCATGGTCCAATTATCAGCCTAGCAACACTGCTGCAGCCAACAGAAAGAATAAATCAAGCTTTATGATCACTGAAGCCTGTGTGTAGACAGACATACATGTTTTTACATCATACACCATTATTCATCTTCACAAAGAATGTTGATTGTCCTTTGTTTATAGAACCATCAAAAACTCTGTGTGCTAATGTACAATTAAAGTTGAAGCAGACACAAGTTTGTTCTCCCTACAAATGTGTGTTTGACAACTGTAAGCAACATGACAAATGAGGACTAAATCAAAGGTGACAATTCAACACTTCTGTATAACCCATTGACCCAGTTTGTCTCAACTGGTGAGAATACAGCCACATTTGAAATCTTCAGAGCACATTGACATGGTCATGGAACATGGGAACTTTTTGTTGAAGTTTTTTTTTAAATTTATGTTCAAGGAAATGATATGTTTCCCTTTTATTTATTACAATGTTGTATAAAGAACCATGTGATGTTCTTGTTTTTAACTTTTATGTTGCAATGTTTAATAAAGAATATTAAATCCAACAATTAAACGACACAACAGTTACAATGATTTTAACTTAACACAGCCATTTAGTGGATTTTTTTTTGATTTTTTTTAATATTTGATCAGTTGAATAGTGCAGACTCTGAAATCTGTCAAATATTCCTACTGCAGACACCAAATGTTTGACAAAATCTAGACATAACGTCTGACAGGCCATTAAGAAGTTTTGCAGGTTCTTAAAAGAACTGAACATTCTGCTGTATCCATACTCACCCGAAAATATTGTCACAGTAGATTGTAAGTAAACAAATAGTGACTGAGCCTTCTTATGCCCAATATATGAGGGCTCTAGGGCTGGTTGCCTAGCATTACCTTTCATTTTCATCCCTGTTCTCTATGAGACTGTAGCCTGTCTTGGATGCCCGCACAGGCGTAGCAACACCATTCTGCTGTGGAGGCTCACACCTAGAACTCTGCAAGGACAAACCACATACAGGGTCGAACTATTGGATAATATAACTGACAACAGCTCATGATAAACAGCATGCAAGAAAATCTCTCCAAACAATATATATATATATATATATATATATGAGCCTCGCTCTGTGAAGAGGGGGTTTAATGCAGTCTGCACAGGCTAATCAGGGACGACACGTTCCGCTTTTATGAAATTTTTCGTTTAAAGAAAGACTCTTCTTGAAGGAAATACAGTTTAAGCGGAAAGTATTGTCCATGATTAGCCTGTACGAACTGCACAGGCTAATCTGGGATGACATTTTACGCACATGCATTAAACTCTCTTTTCACAGCACGTCAAGGCTCATATACATATGAACAGTTCTATGAAATGAAAACCGCTAGCCTAAGGACACACAATAGGCAATCAACTCTCAATATAAACTTAACTAGTGCATTGCAACAATGCTCAAGACACATGTAAATTTAGACCCTAAATTTATGACCAAAAGAAGACAAACACATCAAAAGATAAAATGATACTTTAATGTGTCAATGGGCTTTGAATGATCCCCTTAAGAATTGAAAGGAAGTGTTGCCTTTCACCAGTTTTTAAATGATTTTTTAGTTTAAACCTATTTATTTTAGCTTGATTGCATCGAAAGCCTCAGGCTTATTGAAACGCTATGTTTCGGGGTGAAGGGGGTGATGATGAAACTTTTTCATTAACCTCAAGTAATCAGAGATTTAGTAGCAACATTACCACAGTCAAAGTTCAGCTCTAACATACTAAACAATCAAGAAGACATCTCTTAAATGTATATAAGATGCTTATGGAGTGTCAAAATGTTCACACTAACATTCATTGGCACAGAAACAACATTGTGTCACTTTGAGCACAAGCAGTGCATAGATAATTGTTATTTGTGGCTGAAATATTATATAAACAATATTTCCTTTTAATGTCAGTACTTAAGGAACATACATCAATGAATCACATGCATTTTGTGTTTGCATTCCTCATATGTCTGTTCTATTTAAAAGATATATGCGTTCATGTTTGAAAATTGTGTGCGCTGGTAAGTACATTTATCTTCATATGCAGGTTGGAAAAGAAATGTGAAATGACATTTATGAAATAAAACAGACCTGCAAATGATTTTTCTTTAACTCTGACAGCAATATTCTCAAGAATAACTCGCATGTCTTGCTAATATGTTCCAATTCATATTTCAATTTAGAGAACTTGAACATCAGACAATTTTGTTGAGGGACCAGAAATTTGATGGAAGCAAACTAATTGACATTCTCTCGGTCAAAGTACTATCTACGGTAGCTACCATAGTATTCCTTATTATTACAAGAGATGTGTTCGTCAGAAACACAATGCCCCCTATTGCCCTGCTTTGAAATAAAAATTCAATATATTGTTTGGCAGGTTTAGAAATTATCTCCCTTTTAAAGCTTATTACTTCCCTTGATTTTGTTTCTTGACCTTTGACCTTGAAGAATGACCATGACCTTAATCTTTCAACACTCAACATGTGCAGCTTCATGAGATACACATGCATGCCAAACATCAAGTTGCTATCTTCAATATTGCATAAGTTATGGCCAACATTAAAGTTTTCGGACGGACACACGGACTGACAGTTCAACTGCTATATGCCACCCTACCGGGGGCATAAAAAGAAAATTGTATTTTAAATCAGGAACTTAACAAATGTCCTCAGGCAAAATGTCTGATTTATCCTTTCAGTGTATTGGGAATCCCGATTGATCAGTGCAAACAAATACGGTCTCATTGGTCTCGTTAAAATGACCGAATCAACACAACATTGATTTGAGTGGTTTTCAACAAAACGTAGGACTGACAAGAGAGGAGGCACAGAATTCTTTTATTGCTGTTATTTATTACACACGGAATTATTTACCACCTCCAGCACTCAAACATGGAGAGGGAGCCTCACTTTAACAATTATTTTCACAGCAAATCAATGGCCCAAGTGCATGTTTTACGAGGAACAAGGAATATTTGTCTGCAAATCTATTGGTGATTTCAAATTGAAATGTCATAATTTGTTTATTTATTCGTGTGTTTGTTGTTTATTCTTGATGAATGCCTTTTTTTCAGCTCAAGAGCTTTTTGAGATGAAACACAAACATGAAATCTTTGATGGGTACTTAGGAAAATTTCCCTATTTGCAAGTTGTTAGAATTTCTCAGTTGACCGAAAATGTGTTTTGCTCAGGTATTGGTTTTTCTCACAACTATTGTGGCTTAATTACACTTCCTTTTTTGCAGTCATTGGATTAAATAAAACAATAACACTATAGTCAACATTTACAAACATCCTTGTCTGAATCAATTAGTGTCGTAATATGAACTGCAGTGTTTAGCCAAATATGAAAAAATGCTTAAAATGTTTTAAAGAAATGTTCTTCATGATCTTATTTCACCACTTGAGATTCTTTTGAGGAAAATATACTATTTATAAGCATAGCTGAGAACTTATGACATAACATACACATTTCAGAAAGGAGATGTTTTTCCAGCTTTGAATGCAAGAATAAACATAACTTTAATGAAAAACACTATAAAGGCAATTCAGGTACCTTAAAAACACATGAGCCGCACTCTGGGAAAACCCGGCTTAGTCCCAGATCAGCCTCTGCAGTCTGCACAGGCTAATCAGGGACAACAATATCCGCTTTACAGGGATTGTTTTTGTTAAAGACTTTTTTATCTCAACCAAAATAAAGTCTAAGCAGAAAGTATCGTCCCAGATTAGCCTTTGTGGACTGCATAAAGCCCGGTTTTCTCACAGCTCATATAATTACAGTCAACATATTAAGGAAAATAATTAGTAAGTTTCAAAATGTTGTTTGTCTGTTTGAAGTCATTCCTCAATTGAAATAAGCAGAAATTATTTAGTTTAGTTATCAAAACTTCTCATATAATCATGATACAGTGCAAGCTATTTCGCTATTATTATCTATAAAAGAAAATTAATTGCTTCTTATAATAATTAAGGAATGGCAGTTGACTATATTTTACATAATTCATCATCACCCAAAAACAATAGAAAGTTCAGGACATAAAAGTCACCACACAATGTACCGGTAACAAGACAGAAAACTTAAATAACCTCAGGCAAAAAATTGAATAAGTAAATGATTGTTCATATTTCGTATTACTCAAGCAGGATGTACAAAACATTTCAACTATGTATAATGTTCATGGATTGTGTGGGTTGAAAACAGTTCAGATAATGTGCAAACTAAACTATCAATTTAAATAATGACTATTGGTTGTTTTGTATTTTCCAAGAATTTAAGCAAATTTTTGTGGTTTTCAAGTAGTCAATTTGATATACAGGATAATTGCATTGTAAATAAGGAGATAGTAACAGATAAATGAAGACAAGTATATTATAGTACTCAATTATATCCAACTGCTGGATATATTCATAACATAAAACAAACTTTTAGACTCCAGCTCTGTAGAGAACAGACAACAGGTTTTTTTTTCCCCTTTTTGAGAAGATAGCCCATGGCTTTGGAATTATGAATTTTATCGGCATTTCCAGAAATTGGGAAAATAAAGTCAGTAGACTTCTTTTTTCGCGCAAAAAGTCCAATGATTTGGGATAAACTAATTTGATATAACTCTTTATTATAATATAAATTAAACACAAAATCATATAAATCAATTTTGTATACTTTGTAAGATGTAATTGAAATAAAATAATCATAAGACACTCACTTTCTAAAAAAATTTTTTTTTTTTTTNAACAATGTATGTTTGTCCAAGGCTGTTTGTCGATGGTAATGAAGCAAACTGATCAATCTTTGCATGAACTGAAACATGAGCTGCATCGTGCCAAAATGGGTCTTATGCAATCACACAGTCTGGTCAGGAGCTACCCTGTCCGCTAATGTGACTATAAAACCTTGCGTGACTTAATAGCAGACAGGGTAGCTCCTGACAAGACTGCACGAATGCGCAGGCTGGTCTGGTGCTACCCTGGCTGCATATCGCATAAGACATATTTTCGCATGACACTGCCAACTTATTTACTGAGCAAATCTATGAAAATACACTGCACATTATAAAAGAGTTTTAATACCCATAGAATTTTCTTAATGTTTCAAATTAGAGAAGGTTTTTTCTAATTCTTCCCAGACAACCAAAATTCATGCAAATGACACTGCATATAACTGACTAATTTGCATTTGACATTTCAGCTAATATGGGCTTTTACCAATGATTCCATAACACATGATTGAGATGTTACAAGTTCACAAATAAATACTTTCAATATAAAACATATTTTCATTAAAAATCTTAGTGTGGAAAAGGTTTCTGTAAATTTCAAATTCTACATATTATACTGTGTTTGATCATTCTCCATCAAGTTAAGATGGCTAAATTACCATATAATTACAGTTCTATCATAAAGATGTACATTATTATTGTTGGCTGCATAGACAATAGTACAGATGTTAGTAAATATCCTGGGGTATTATGAAAGATCAAAAATGTAGTGGGCTATGTATATGAAGAAGCAGTGTAAAGGCTGGTAGGCATGTAAGCACAAGTTTACAGGACACCCTGAGTTTCCTTCTATTAAATCATTTAGCTGTAGGATTAAACTACTATCCCAAACATGTACATACATTTTGAGTACTGGAAGTTCCCCGGTCCCCAGTCACAGCAGGTTTGAGATCCTTGGGGTTGCTAGCTGTGGGGATGGAGGGCGTACGGGCTGGACTGGTGGGCGCGATCTTGGCGCGCTTGGATTGCTGTGAGGTGAGGCTGGGCGCAGAGCCATGACTGACATTACTCTGCGTACTGCGTTGACTAGAGGCACTGCCTAGGCGCTCGCGCTTTATTGAGGGTGGAGTCTTGCTTGAACCCCGGGCCACGCTCTCTGAGGGCGCGGGCTCACTGTGGATGCAAAGTAAGTCGCAAAGTTAGAGCAGTCATAAGCACTTTCACAAACAAGCCTTAATTATAATATTATGACTTGAGGACAAAAAAATTGTTACAAGCCCACCTCAATGGAACTGACATTCTAAGCAAATTTGCCAGTGCAGGGCATGCTTGCTTATTTTAACACTGCAATATACCACAGCGTAAAATGCTCAAATACAAACCAATATAGAAATACAACATATATGATAGTATGTGGGTCAATAGCTCTGACATGGCTTTTTCGGTTCCCTTGAGTATGATTATGGGTGAGCCATCAATCATAACATTATTGGGTGAAACATAAAATAAAAAGAAGTAATGTAGAGATGGAAGTGTTATGGCTTATTTTTGTTTTAGAAATGGGTCATCTTTCTAATTCAGATTAAGATCATATTCAATTTGGACATATCAAACAAAATTCTACTATGTTTCTTAGAGTCAACATTTTGATACAGGAGATTTATAGAGAATGCTTATAGATAAATAGGTAAATACGACCATTGCTGGATCAGAGTTCTGGCGTGGCCTTGAATTGCCATTTTACAGCATAATTTATTTTAATGTCCCAGAAATATTGGTCTAGTTGTAATTTATGTCACACAAAATTGGAGAAGTAATTCGTAAAAAATGCGCTAAAAAATCGGGGATGAATATAAAATTTCTCTAAGTTTACAGAGTATGAATCAAACTTCCGTTTTAGATCTTCTTTCTGATATGTTGAATCACAATCACGTTGAAGAGTATTTGCTTTGTTTTCCAAGATGGCATTGCCTTCTACACAAAAAGGTTCAGATTACTAAGCATATCTTTTTGCTAACATACAAAACTTAAAAAGCCCCTTTGTCAAAGATAAAACTAGGTTGGTACCATGTTATCTGCAGCGGTATAAATAAATTGATAACGATTGTGCAACTTCTTTGACAGAAAATAGAAAAGTGAAATTGTTACAAATTTGATGAAAATGAAAAACAAAACAAGAATTAAAACAAGAGGGCCATCAGGCCCTTAGGCGCTCACCTGAAAGCCAAAGAACTAGACTATTCTGAAAAAATGCAAGCTGNAATATCGATTTTAATTCACGAGTGATCATAGAAAATATTTTTTTTCTATGATCACTTGTGAATTGAAATCGATATTCCATCGAATCCAACACATTTTCTTTTTATTTTGTTCTTGTCCCAGCGTTTATTAAACATTTGTTAAGAGTTAAACTTGGGTATTACGCCAAAATAATGACGTCTAGACATAAAAAACAACGCCATTTCACAGTTAAACAGTGACAAGTATCCATAATGTTCACTGTTATTTTCCACTGTTTGAAACAGTTAATTATCAGTTTTGATTCAATGTTATTTCTTTATAAACCACCGGAAGCATAAAATAAATTGAAATGCTTCATACTTTCTTACGACGTTCAAATCATATTACAATATTTAATACTTTCGTACACTGTTCAAATCATATTGAGCTACTTCAAACGTTTATACTTTCTTTATACTTTCTCCTTCTTTCTCTCAAATCGATATGTATAGTTTTTCAAATATTTACTCGAATTCGAGTAATATTGTTAAATTGTGTGTATTCGTCTGAAAGGACAAATGGCAATAAATATGTTAAATGACAAATATGCATGCGTGCGGAAACGTCTGCATGTACTAATAAACTGGTCTGCTCATATTCCTGATAAAAATATTATTTACTTATTTTGTATAGCTACTTTTGAACATTCATTGTATATGTCCCGGCTAAGATTAATCGACAATCGGACGTTAACGCAATCAAGTAGGGCACAAACGCTAAGAACTAAACACGCAATGGGAGACAGAATCAGAAGGCGGTATTGGTATTTTCATCCAGTCCACTTTTGCAAATACGCGGTTTGATGTAGTGGTTACGGGATAAAAGAGAAAACGCTCTATTAATCGACAGTGGGCTTTTTACACTCAAGATAACGAGGAAACAGGATTTATATATTTTGTCGTAAAACTGCGTTATTTAATACTAAACACTTTGTTCGCATGGATGTTGGTAGACCCATTCTGATTGTAATTTGTAACGTGGAATTGTATAACTGTAGATGCTTAATTACCATATCCATCGCAATACGCTTAAAGGAATCTTGATAAACTAACGGGATTCTCAGATACATATGAGATTTCGTTGCACGTGACCATTAACACACAATTTGAGCAGAGTGTTGAGGGCGTAAGATTTAAAAAGTGGCTTGCATTTTGAGGCATTGATGTCGTTTCTCGTACGGTGAATTGGTATGGTTAAGAGATCGTAAATATATAGGACTAAAGTATAAACTGAAAGAACAATAATACTTATTACAACTAACGCGTTTTTTTTTTCATTTCTATTTGGACGCCCTATGTGTTGGAATAAACACGAGTTGTTATTTTCACAACATCATTTACAGGGATCTAAGAACGTGCAAAGTTGAAGTCGACAACGATTGTGCTTATAGAAGGAGTTGTGAGTGTCACGAATTCAAGGATGACATCAGGCTGGCGTTTTGGTCGAAAAGGGAAAATCTTCACACAACTTTTAACAGTCGTCCATTGGCAAGGTGTGTAGTCAAACTTTTGCTTGTTTTCGTCATTAAACGTATTTTGTCAAGAGACACAATGTTGACCTTAGTGCCAATGTAGTTTTCATACTTTGACGACTTGTATAACGTCTCAACAAACATTTAAAGCCCATATCTGTTTTCCTAAACATAAAGTAAAAACCTTGAGATTTTCAAACCTTTTTGACTTTTAGCTGGCACTGTGTGTGTAACATGAAGCCGAATTGTATTTGAATGTATAACGATATTAGTCCGAGAGCCCATGGGTGTTTATTGCAAGTTTTGAGGCCAAGATTTTTTTTTTGTATATTTGAAAAGGGTATTTTATATCCTTCCAGAAAACCCATTTCTTAAGTGTCTCAGCCGTGCATATCTATGATTTTTTGGGTAAAATTACTCAAAATCGAAAGTTTTTCTGCTGATTTCTGGAATAATTAAATTAATACACCTTTTCAGCCATGCGAATTAACCCATGGTTCCGTTTTGGGGTTTTAAATAGGTATAAGAAACCTTTCCGATAATTCAGTGAATTGTTTTTAATTTGCTAGGTATTTTTTTCAAAGGTTAAAAACCACCAAATTTCTCATTTTTTTTAGCCGAGTTTGCCCAGTTTTCAATTTTTAGCTCTTCGAATTAATTTTACCAAGTTAACAATTTTCAACATATTTGTCTAATTAGTGTTTTAAAATCACACGTCGGGTCTCCTTGTTTCATTCCAACAATGATTTTTTATGATCAACATCTATTAGTGATTTGGGGGGGGGAATGAATAAAATCATACACGAAACTGCTGATTTCTGGAAAAAATTGATTTAATTAGATTTATAAGACATGTAATCATTATACTAATCAAATATTGTTCGCATACATGTATATACAATTGCATATGGTATCCATTTCTTAAGTGTCACAGCCGTGCATATCTATGATTTGTTGGGGTTAAATCACTCAAAATCGAAAGTTTACCTGCTGATTTCTGGAATAGTTAAATAAAAAGGCATTTTCAGTCATGGGAATTAGCCTAGGGTTTCAGTCTTGGGGTATTAAATAGGTATCAGAAACCTTTCTGATAATTCAGTTAAAAAAAAATAAAAAAATCCATGTATTTAAAAAGAGGTTAAAAACCACCAAATTTCGCATTTGTGTGCAGAATTTGCCCATTTTTCAATTTTTAATTCTGATAATTATTTTTACCAAGTTAACAATTTCATTGTTAAAGACATTAAATGTGTGATTTCGGAGAGCGTTGATGAACCAGATGACACTGACGAAAATAAGTTGGAGGTTGATGATATCGATGGTGATGACGAAGATTGTTCAAATACTGATGAAAACAACAATGAAATATTAGCATGAATAATCAATACATTAGATTATTTTCAAATTGGAAATGTTATAGGGCATATTTAAGCAATGTTAGATCATTTAAAATGTTAGCAGAAAGATATCGAAATTTGCAATGGTTGTATGAAAACCGCAGAAATAAATCAGGTGAAATGACGCAAAAAGCAAGAATATGTAAAAAAAGAAAGTGGTTTTAAACCTACAAGTACACTGTACTCATTGGAATGTTTTGTTTTACGCATATGTACAAAGACGAACAGTGTTTATTTTTATCGTGATCACATGTCTTATAAATCAAACTATATGAAATAATTCCAGAAATCAGCAGTTTTGTGCTTGATTTCGTGTATTGTTCCTGAAATCTCACTAAAAGTCGTCATTAAAAAAATTTCATGTTTGAATTAAATCAGGAGACCCTTTAGTGTGTTTTAATAAATAGTTAGACTAATATGTTAAAAATTATTTCAGAAGAGTAAAAATTTGAGGAACTAAAACCTGAAAAATGGACTAAAACAACTAAAATAGTAAACATTTAGTGATTTTTATCCTACATAAACTGTAAAAAATAGTGGTTTTAACCTAAAATCACACTGCGATCATTGTATTGTTTGTTTAGAGTGATCTTATATGCAATTGTATATATGCGAACAATATTTGATTATAATAGTGATCACATGTCTTATAAATCTAATTAAATCAAATTATTCCAGAAATCAACAGTTGTGTTTGTGATTTTATCCATTTCCCCCCAAAATCACTAATAGATGTTGATAAAAAAATCAATGTTGGAATGAAACAAAGAGGCTATATGTGTGTTTTTAAAACACTTATTAGACAAATATGTTGGAAATTGTTAATTTGGTTAAAAGAATTCTCAGAATAAAAAAATTGAAAAATGGGCAAATTCTGCTAACAAAATGCGAAATATGGTGGTTTTTAACTTTTTTTAAATACATGGATTTTTTTTAATGAATTATCAGAAAGGTTTCTGATACCTATTTAATACCCCGAAAATGAAACCCTTAGATAATTCACATGACTGAAAATGCCTATTTATTTAATTATTTTATAAATCAGCAGGAAACTTTCGATTTTGAGTGATTTTACCCCAAAAAATCAAAGATATGCATGGCTGTGACACTTAAGAAATGGATACCATATGCAATTGTATATATGCGAACAATCTTTGATTAGTATAATGATCATATGTCTTATAAATCTAATTTAATCAAATTATTCCAGAAATCATCAGCTTTTTGTGTGATTGTATTCATTTCCCCCCAAAATCACTAATAGATGTTGACCATAAAAAATCATTTTTGGAATGAAACAAGGAGACCCTATGTGTGATTTCAAAACACTAATTAGACAAATATGTTTAAAATTGATAACTTGGTAAAATGAATCCGCAGAACAAAAAAATGAAAAATGGGCAAATTACACTCCTGTCATATCTTGACATCTTTGCACTGCACCGGGTCATATCATTTGTTCATCAACATATTGAATGTAAAGTCAAATTTCTCCACCAATACGATTTTTTTTTAAGAAACCCTGGCGATATGTTACTCGGGTGTCATTGGTTGATATCATTTTCGGTGCAAACACTTTTTCACTGGCATACCTTCAAAGAAATTTGTAAATAAAGTGCTATATAGGGGACAAATCCCTGCATCGTCGACTTCAAATAGCCATATTTCAATAAATCCTGAAAAATAATAACCAGGATTTTTCAAACATACATAATAATAACTCCTTTGCATAAACCAAAAGACATTTTATTCAAAAATGCCTTTAAACAATTATAGAACTGGATTTACTTACCCTAACAAAATTCCGCAAAATTTATCGGCAACTTTTCCTAGCACGTCTAACTTTTCACAGCATATCGGGTTTCCGGGGGTGTTAACATCCCACATCGTTTGCTTATCCATCTATGCGTCAAAGGGTTATGTCAAACTGACAAGGAGTTTTTTTCCGATTGATATAAAGAATTGCATGACCTCAAACGTCGTCTTGATGAATTGCTGATAAATCAATTCCACTGGTATTATAGATCATGCATCAATGATGGATGACACAACAACCGCAAATCTTGACACATCTTGAGATAATAGATCGTTCTAAATATGAAGTTATTTTCTGTATTCAATAAATAGACTGACATGGGATTGGGCGTGGGCGAGAGGTATTCAAACGCAAATCTTAAAAGTGCATGGTAATGACCATTTATGAAACGTAAGAAACCAATATTTATAACGTCGGCTATTATCGACCGTTTAAGACATAAGACGTACCCATGTCGATGATAGCCGCTGCAAAAAGAAACGAAAGTCATATATCGTATATTTTACGGACCCTCTTGCCATCTGTGGGTATAATATATCGGCGCCAATTTGTGTAAGTAAGAAAATGACGTCATCATAAGTTGACTGTGCGGAGGGCGTTATCGACAGGATTCGCCTATTATCGACTTTGTTCACAGTTTCAAATAACCATTTCAAAAACTCTCCTTACTTGTCATTACTAATTCCATGTTATTGTGAGCAATCTAAATAATCGCATAGATAGTTTCTTCCTCGAGGAAAGCATGGGTTTTGCAATTTTATTGATGGATAAAAACGTTGTAGCGCCATTTAAAAATCGGTGTTGCATTTTCTAAAATTGTGGAAACGT
>VMBQ01007534.1:5839-45153 GCA_007657795.1 Dreissena rostriformis | reverse complement strand
TCCAAACCAAACGATTGCATCATTGACAGTACATTTATATTGTGGGGAAAAGTCTCGTTGAACAAGTGTTTATAGTAGAAAATCCGTTAAAGTTAATCAGCAAGTTTCAAGTGAGGAATATTGGCTTTGTGGTGGAGCGCAGTACATTTTTATAAATTAAATTTTAGGTAATGTACAGTTTTGAGACTTAACTAAATGGCAGGCAAATGTTGTACAATGTTACTAAATTCTATACAATATTTAAAACTATCAAATTTGATCGAGACGAGACTATATATTAAAGGGACGAGTTCACAGTTGGTTAAAGTGACAATATTAGAAAAAGTGTCATTTGTTCGGAAATAAAATAATGAATTATATCGAAACAAGCGAATGAATAGTCCTGACTTTTAAAAATGATAGCAATAATTTATAATTAGTTTATAATATGACTATTCCAAATAGTATGGTTCTGTAAGTAAACACATTTGTTTAGATTTGCAAAAACACGTTAATTTGCAAACAAGTCCCGTTAAATGTTCAATAATATTTGCAATTTTTGTTTTTGATCCCTTGTTTCATTGTATGTGTCCAATAAATGTGTACCTACATGTAGCATCTTTTATCAAAATATATTGCCAACTTTATCTACAAAACTACCGCACTGAGTTGATCTCACTCGCTTAAGTATATTAATGATATCGTAATTTGATCAAGTTTCCCCAAAATAAACAAAGAACAAAATACTTGATATCACAGCGATCAAATGTAGTGGATTAAGGATAAAGACAAGAAATGACAAGCAATTCACATATTTAGTGTAACATTTCTTTAAATTGAAATATCTCGCGGGTTATCTATACACTACAAAAGGAATAATTAAAGAAATGGTAAGTATGGTTCGATATTATTTTTTAAGGTTTCATTTGTAATACAATCACACAGGGAAGTTGTAGCATTTGTTTGTAAATTGTTGAAAAGTACCCCTCGAACGTTTTTCATGCAATAAGGATAATATTTCATTTCCATTTATAGAAGAATGAAACTACAGAAAAAATATTTAGGAGCAAAAATCTGAAAAATGTATGAAAGGCAATTGACATTTACAGTAAAGGGCTATACATTTAACACAATGCAAAACGTTTGCATCATACATCTTATTTTGTTTAAATGAGGAAAAAAAATGCAGTCACTCATTTGAAGATCAAGGTCACATTTGTTAGAACGCTAATGGTGGAATATAGCTGTACTTTGTAACTCCTTTTTCTTTTTTTTCATAGTGCTATTGATATCAGTACAAAAATAGTCGATCAATTATAAATTGATCATGAATGGTAAAAGTTAATTAATAAGTGTTGAGTTTTATATAAAGTGGGTTTAGTTGAACACACTGCAAGACTCACACATTAATCTGCATACTGCGTCAGTATCTGCATTTTTAAATATTTGGTTTATAAAAATCGATCTCTTTCCTGCAAACTCAGAATTGGCATTTTTAATGGGGTTGTATTGCAACTTTTAATCCCAAAATGAAAGGGACATGTTTACTGATATTGATGTTTGTTAAACATGTCTTTATTATTTTCTTTTACAAATACACATTATTTGTATTAGCTTTTAATAATAACAGTAACATTAAAAACGAAGTTCAGTACTAAATAGAACCTACACTGGATTTTTATCCGATACGCTTTGAGGCAAATCTGAAAAGCGACCAGTGGACGTATCGCGATTTTGAATCGGAATGTAATAATTTGAAACTCTTTGATAGTAAGACTTGTTTTCCAAATTTTCGATGCATAGCACTACAAAAGTTGTGTAATTTTACCGAGTTTGATTATTATTCAATATCGATCCATAAAGTATTCTTTTTTTGTTATGTGTGTGTCATTTCGATTGTTTGAATATAGTGTATAATTACTTTTGGAAGATATGACAATTTATTTGAAAATTAGAATGTTGTCAAACTTTAAACTAGTCCATTAACGGAACGTATACTTTATACATTGATTGTTGTTTACACATTTATATGGAAAGGGTCACTATCTAGGATAAGCTAAGAATATGTTTTGTTTAAATTAACTACTCGTTTCCTGTTATAGAAACAGTGTTAAATCATTTGCGAACATGCGTGTTATAATCTTTTTTAGAGTGATTATGTCGCCCCAGACTTTTACAACCGACTATCCATCATGCACTTAATAACATTGTCGTGAACATGAAAACTGTCAATACACGACGGGGTCTCACAATGGCGCTTGAAAAGGTCTTAGACATGCACGAACAATTATCATTTCCCCCAAAAATCAACGGCGTATATCTTTGGTGTTCAGTCAGAGGGAACGTCCACACCCGAAATCTCTCGTCAAACTAGAGTATTGTGTTATATTTTTCAAGAAAGATGCGCATTACGTTCCTCATTTTCTGCTTTATGATTTGGATAAAAAAGCCTACTCAGAAAACGTGGAATACAAAACTTATTTGCAAAAAAATCATGTGGATGTATTTGAAGCCGATCCACACGCATTCCTTTGCTACTTAGAGTATCTCACATACGGTTCACTGGAAAAACGGAACGAACAATTATCGGCTCTGCACAATTTGGTTTACTGTATCTCAGAGGAAACAATTAAACTCCAGCATTTTGAAACTGCAATCAGCATGTTTGCTCACTGAGCGGAGATGGAAGGAGACATTGAGTTTGCGTTAGAAGTGTTTACTGAATCCCGTAACATACTTCCTACTTATAACACTGCCTGTTTTCAAATCGATAGGCTTCACAGAACACACTAAGCCAATGGTGAATACAACAAGATATGTAACGTTTACATACAATTCTTAGATACTTGCCTTGATCTAGCTGAAATAGAAATTAACGAAAGTTTTGTATTTGGTTATGGCCACTTTTGAAATGCTAATACCACATGTTTATTAAGATATGACAATTAAATATAAGGCTTGTAATATATTTGTAAGACAATCGAATTTGATATTTTTCATCATAAGCTTGTCTATAAGCAATTTACGCACTTAAATATCTGGTGGTTACTTTTAGTGGAATAACAAATACTTTGTTATTTGCTATAAAATGATAAAAACAAGCAAATCTATCTAAGTCGGTCATTAAATGCATAATAATGTTCAATACAATTTAAGCGTGTCAAATGAAATACAAATTATTACGTGTTTACGTATAACTGACAAATCTTTACTGAGCAACCTAGTTATGTCCCCACTGGCCCAGATTTAAACTTCGGTTTAATATAATCAAAACATAAATTTTGTCATTGTTTCATTTATAATTGGTCGTAAATGTGGCTTCTACAGTGGTAATATGGTTGTTATAAGAGTTCAAGCCCTGCCTATATATATTGTCAAGATAAATACTTTGACTAAATTGTCTCAAGATTAAGCCATACAAGCGTCTTTTTAATTGGTAAAAGATTTTACTAAGATGTGCGATTGTGACTCAGTATTTGACTGTGTGACCCAGATTCAAATTCTGCAACAAACAGTGCTAAAAAAAGATTCTGACAAATCTAATTGTGTAATCAACATTAAAAAAGAAGAGAAGCTTCTCTATTGTACACAAGGTTTTTCAAAGTTTTTACTGTTTGACCAAGCTTCTACCAACACGTGACCCAGATTAGATCATTGCTAGCAATTTTTAAAAGATAGATAAACATGCTAATCATTTTTGTTCAAGACTGAGTTATAAATGTGTCTTCTAGAGTGATATAAAGGTATTTTATATTTGATCATGTGACCTTATTCTTGGAAACCTAGCCTAGATATCGTCATCATAAATAATCTGACCGTGTTTATTTAATATAATCATAAATGTGGTAACACTTTTTATCTCAGATTTGAAATTGTGACATGGTTTTTGGACGCTCTAGACTCAGAATCGAACTTAGCCATGATATTATTAAGAGAAATATTCTAAGCAGTTTTCATTTACATTTGGTCATAAATGTGGATTCTATAATAGTAACAATGTTTTTCTTACATTGGAGAAGGAAGCCTAGTGTTATGATGTATGTGACCCAATTTCAAACTAGAACACAATATTGTTAACGTAAGCATTTGTCCAAGTTTCATTAAGATTGTTTCGTAAACATCGCTTCTAGAATGTGTACAAGGTTTTTCTATGATTCGACTAAGTGATCTTATGTTTAGTCACTAGTGACCTAGATTTTATGTTGGCATGGAAATATTTAATTTGAATATTTTGACAAATTACATCAAGATTGAATCATTAATGCATAAACGGTACCTGCAATAAACAAAAACACACACTTCGCACGTTCGCTATACTATTTCACATAATATTGCACTATCGTATGATTGCGGAATGTCGGATAGTAAATCATGTCACCAAACAAGTCCAGCTCCCTGAATAAGTAATACAATTAAAGAAATGCACCTTATATCTGGACTAAAACTGNCGTGTGTGTATATTCAAAGCAATTCAACCATTTGAATAAAGTTGGTATATGTGTATATTAAAATTACTTTAAACGCGTAATATTTTTTTTTATTCTCACAAATTGAAAATTTAAGGGCAAAGAATCATTTTGAAAAGAAGAATAGAGTTCTCACAAAGAATGTTCAACATAGGTTTGGCTTTCGAAGTCACTTTGTGTCCACCATTGTTTCCCGTGCATAACAGTCGCTTGTTTTGGTCGGAGTTGGAAGGCGTGAAGGTTAACGTACTGATGGTAATATTCTGGGCTTTTTCTGATGATGCATTTTTTATGTTTAGCTCATCCAAATAAAGATTCTTAGTCGTAGTTGCAACTGAAGATGAACGAGTTATGTCAATGTTTCCCGATGTATCATTTCTGCCGTTATCTATAAACCAGTGGATATCTGGCGCTGGTTTACCGAAGTCACTGGTGCATGTGAACTCTGTTGTCATGTTTGAAATCAACGATACTGGATCAGCAGCAGGTGTTAGTTTCAGCTCAGTAATTGGCACTGAAAAATGTAGCAACAAAATGTTATGCACACCATTTCCTTTATTTGAATTTCAAATACTGAATGTAAGGTGGTATTAATAATTTATGGTAATTGACTGCATGTTCCTTTTTTATGTAGTAACTGTATTAGTCAATATAAACACGCTATAGAACAAAATTACTGCTTTGGTTTCCTTTTGCCTTAATCAGGTATACGTATATTTCGTGCTTCTATCTCTGCAGCATAAACACAGTTTGTAAAATTTAAAAATACACTAAGTTAAAAATGGTGGCTTTGATATTAATATTTACGAAAAATGGACTAATTTAATAAGCGGAAATAAAAACACAAATCCGCAAACTTCACAAAACGGATTTAAATGTACCGTTTAAGTCAAATGACGTTTCAGGATTGTTTTAACTACCGTGTATTTTAAACAAATATAATAACAATACAACCGGAAATTAAAGGAAGTTTCATGTATAAAACACTAATTTGGCTTTGTTAACATCTACAAGTAAAGAAACGTTTATCGAGATGCTAGTCACTGTGGTCCAACTTTGTTACACATTCGATCATCCCTTTCTCAGATGAAATGGCTACTCAGCATGCTGTTAAATATAATCAATTCGAAACTATGCATTTGTTTTTTACTTTGTCACATATACAAGTTTAATTAAGGATAATTATTGGACATCTTAGCAACACGCGTTTGTGTCGTTGCATGCAGCCACTGCTCACATTTTGACATACCATGAACATTTATCACGATGCTGTTGCTAGATCCCTCACAGTTTTTATCAATGCTACACAGCCATCTGTCCCCATCATGGGTACGATATACTCGAAGGAGTGTCAGTGTGTATGTCGTGGAGTTGACACACCTCACGCTGACTTCCCCCGATAACAGCGATGAAAATGGCTTGCACGAGCCAAAAATATAAATTTCGAAATATCTGCTGCTCCAGAAAATTGGGTAGAACGCTCTCGGTTGGTAACACGTGAGTGTCAGTGAACTGTTTTCAGCAACCACCTCCTTATCTGACGTTAGAGTGGCGTTCTCGCTCATTGCTGAATATCAAGAAGTATATGTTATATAATGAGTTTATATACGCACACAAAGAGTATGAAAACAGTGCAGATAAGAAAACTATTGCACACCCATAACATAGCAGATTGCTCGGTAGATAAGAATTCACATTATTGATTAAGTATAAGGTTGATATATAACATATGGTATATGTCTAAATGTGTTATGAATTAACAATCAAATTATTGCTGTGTATCAGAATAATAAACTAATTGTTGTAAACTTATTATTATTATAATATTGGGAAAAATAGTCACATGTTATTATATAAAAAGTTATATGATATTCGCGAAAATATTGTTTTCTATAACATTTCGCTATTTTTTTTCAGTCGCCGAAAGAAAGAAATTTGGCGAAATTAGAATGGGTGTACCATATTCCTTTCTTATGACACCATAAAGTACATAACAATGGTGTTAATAAGAGTTGTGTCTAAAATATGTTTAGGTTTGTAGAACTTACTATATCTCTACCAACGAACATAAAACATATAATCGCATTAGTGATTGCATTCATTTGCGGTACAAATAGATACAACTAAAAGCAGTCAAAATCACTTACTATTGGTAGTATGCTGTCATTACATATGTCACTATGATAAAGAGTTTACATATACATACAGGCCATAAATTTGGTATCTAAGATGTATCGCTTCGATCTTTTATAGAGATTATTAAGCATGTGGATCTGGCGTTTTCCTGTTCGCACAAGGGCTGCAACGTCAATGTTCCGATATTTGGTAGACAAGAGGGTCATTGTTGCCCTGAAACGCTGACCTGAAGCTTTGACCAGAAACGCTAAACAAGTTTCATAAATAGTGAGTCAAACTGGTGGTTTCCAGATTGGTTATAATGTCTTAAAGGTTTGACCTTGTGACCTTGTTTTTGGACACGCATGGCGCAGATTCAAACTCCATATATAAATCAGTGCAGCCTGGGACGTGGTCAATTTATCCATGGGGAACATTATGTGCATGGTGAGAATTCAGAGAAAAAATGTTACACTTTCTTACTGTATAGTTATATGGCACTCAAGTGCCCATTGGGTGTGTGATCAGTTTTCCATAAATGAAGGACCACAAAGGTGTGTATGATATATGCAATACTGCTGCAGCTTCTGGAGTTTTACTTCTTTATATTGACCCCGGGGGCATGATTCAAACACAGGACCACTATCTAAAGTTACATAAAACATATCAAAGCTAAAGGGAGTGTGGTTTCAGATAAGATGAATGTTAAAGAAATGCATTGTATCGGTCGAAACAAATCATGAAACCTCTGGTCCGCGGTCAGTTTCGGCTTAAGGTGCATAGTTTGGTCAAACTTGGTAGGGAACAACTATTTGATGTTGCACGCCAAATACTAAAACTTCTAACCTTGCGGTTTTTTAAGTTACCATATACTTCAATGTAAATGGCGTGATCCTTGGTCGTGACCTTTGTTTTAAACGCAGGAGCACGATTTGCACAATCGTTTTAACAGCCTTCTATCTGATTCCACATATAAAATATCAAAACAGTGGGCTTTGGGTTTCGAAGAATTAAAATGTTATTTACCATTTAAGTCTTAGTCTCAACGAAATGTGTGATCCTGGGGCGAGTCCTCTTTTGCAGCCAGGCGCATGATCTGTAGGTCTAGATCAATTATATGACCCCTGTTGCGTGGCCAGCCTTTTCCTGTTTTTGAGGCAACATACCAAAAATAAAGCTGTGGGCTTTGTGGTTTCAACACTGAAGATGTTTAAAGTTTAAGCGTTTAAGTAAATCATTTGACGCCATAAGGCGTTTTGACCTCAGTGGCATTATTCAAACAAACTCTGAAGAGGATAACTATACCATGTTATATATAAAATATGAGATGTCTGGCCTTTACGGTTTCGGAGAAGAATTTTTAAGTTATTAATAATAAAATATTTCATATATAATGTGATCACTTGGGCATGGCCAGTTTTGAGTCAAGGCCATGCTTTAAATAAACGTTGTACAGAACAGCTATATGATGGTACAAACCGATTTTAAAAACTTCTCTTGGGGCGTAACCAGTTTTGTTTACAGGGGCATGATTTTAACAAACTTTGAACATGGCCTCTATATGATTTTACAGACAACGGGCCAATAATCCTCTTCTACGTTTTGAACAAGCAGTATGGGGTCTGCGGTTACCCGCTTGCAACCAACATCAATCAGAAGAAACTGAAATTCAGGAACTCAGGGAATGTTCTTATGCCGTTTATGATTAGATGTGCGGTTATGAACAAAACATAAACGCATTTTGAATAAAGTAAATAATGTTTGACATACGTCATAAACAAGCGTGAACATGGCAGAATATGGCTTCGTGTGGTTATACAATGTCTAGGATTCTTGTTAAGGATATCTTAATTCCTCAGAAGAAGACGCCGTCCACATTTAGACAACTGATAAGGGATGAAAATCGTAGGTTGACGGGAGCATAGTAATATAACATGGTCGCCAATATTATTGTAATATAACTATGCAAACATAAGTACGAATGTTTGAAAATTCCCGACTGAAACCGTGGTCAAACCCGCATTGCGTCGAGACTTTCGTCTAAACCGTGCGTAGGACGTTAGGACGTACGTCGACCTTTCGTCAATTCCTCAATTGTATGGTCTTAAAAACCGATACCATTGATATTAGTTCAAGTTCTTAGTTTGATGCAACGATCGTGCGTCAAACACCAAACGCAAGAGCACCGTGCGCACATTGTGCATTGAAGATAAGTCAAGCGCACGTTGTTCTTCTCGAAAATAGCCCGCCGCGAAACTAAACAATCGTCTTAGTGTCTTTGCGGACAACGTTAGACTAACTTGCGTTAAACGCATTATACGAGAGTCATTTTGAAATATAATATAAGTGGTGAAACCGTTTAGTGACCGCGCTTATACCGCATGATGACAGTGCGTACCAAATTTCATAAAACGCACGTCGAATATCGTGCGTCTTGACTTGCGTCTGCGTCTGACGCAGTGGGTTTCGGCATGGGCGTAAAGACGATACATGGCATCGTATATTTCTCACTTAGCTCATTGTTATGCTATTATATATATCGTATCAGTCATTAAACCCTTTTTGGATTGACACGTGTTCAAAACATCTGTTCAGCAAGAAAACGAAAAGCCCTATTGTTCCAAACAAGCTCTTCATGTACAGGATGGACACGGGTAACTGATAATTGCACTGTTAAAGTTCTTACTTGCGCTTGTAATTGGGATGTTTGGAATGTCCCACAATATCTTTTTATGAAAAAGCATTAATTTAGAGATTACTGATTTGTTTTTAGATATTAAGTTACACACAAATATTTAAGGACAGGAATTTATATTATGATGGGTTGATGTATTGTGGTTTTTAATTGAATGTGTATGATGTTAAGACTCTACAACATCTCCGCTTAATAATATTTATTGGCATTTTCATTTTTGTGAATGCGCTCTGACCTGCTTTGATTTTAACTATGAAAATCAATCTAAACCAAACTATTGCTTTATTGTTAGTACATTAATGTTGTATGGAAAAGTGTCGTTGAACAAGTGTTTATAAGTAGAATATGCGTTTAATTTAATCAGCAAGTTTCAAGTGAGCAATATTGGCAGTGTAGTGGAGCGCAGTACATTTTTTTTAAATAACATTGTAAGGTCGTGTACAGTTTAGAGACTTCCCTAAATGACACGCAAATATTGTACAATGTTACCGAATACCATACAATATTTAAAACTATTAAATCTGATCGAGGCGAAACTCAATAGTAAAGGGACGAGTTTACAGTTTGATAAAATAGCAATATTTGAAAAATTGTCATTTGTTCGGAAAAATATGCAAGAATTAAATCGAAACAAGCAAAAAATAAACACTAATAAACATGTTCAACATAACTGATCGCTTTGGGTGAGGTAAAATAATAAAGCATTTGTAACCTAACTCATCGACAATTTGTCAAACACTGACACGGTGTTTAACATAAGAAAGTCAGATTGGTCAAGTGATAATGAATATATTTTGTTCTAATCAGGATGCCTTGTTCGAATCCCAATGAGAGCAAAATGTGTATCAAACTTTGTTTTCTTGCTTTTATAATAAGTCTAGACTATTCCAAATATAATGGTTCTGTTAGTAAAACCATTTATTTACATTTGCAAAAACACGATAATTTGCAAACAAGTCCCGTTAAATGTTGAACAACATGTTGAATTTTTGTTTGCGCTCCCTTGGTCTTCAACTTATTTATCCAATAAATGTGTACATACCTGTAACACCTTTTATCAAAATATATTGCCACTTTATCTACAAAACAACCGGACGTATTGATCTCACTCGCTAAAGTATATTTTTGATATCGTAAATTTGATAACGTGTCCCCAAAATAAACAAAGAGCAAAATACTTGATATCACTGCCATGGAATGTAGTGGGTTAAGGATAAAGACCAGAAATGACAAGCAATGCACATATTTAGTGTAACATTTCTTTAAATTGAATTATCTTGCGGATTATCCATACACTAAACAAGGAATAATAACAAAAAATGGTAAGTGTGGTTCGATATTATTTATTGAGGTTTCATTGGTAATACAATCTGTAAGGTCCAGCCGTCATTTATAATTATGCTGACCTTCGGTTTACCCCGCCCACACCAATCAGTATCTAGCATTGCAGACGCAGCGTGTGTGGCGGGCCTTAATGCGCTGGTGTTTACATTCTCGAGTATAACGCTGGACTGTATGTATCTCTGAGTGTGTGTGTTTAATAAATATATAAACAAACTCCGTCTACGGATTTATATCTTAACCATCCCTATATGGGTCTGAAACATTACACAATCACACAGTGAAGTTGTAGCATTTGTTAATTGTTCAAAAGTAAACTTCGAATTATTTGCATGCAACAAGGATCAAATTGTATTCCCATTTAAAGAAGAATAAAACTCCCAAAACATTTTAAGGAGAGCAAATCGGAAAAATGTATGAAAGGCACATGTCATTTTCAGTAAAGGGCTATACGTTAAACACAAAACAATTCGTATACATCATGCATCTTATTATGATTAAATGAGGGCAAAAGAAGGCAGTCACTCAACTTAAGATCAAAGTTACATTTGTGAGAAGGCTAATGGCGGAATATAGCTGTACTTTGCATCTCCTTGTTCTAATTGTAATTGTGCTATTGCTATCAGTAAAAAATATTCGAGTAATTGTAAGTTGATCTTGAAGGGTAAAAGGTTATTAACAAGTGTTGAGTTTTGAATGAAGTGTGTTAAGTTGAACACACTGCATGACTCACTCATTAATCTGCATACTGCGTCAGTATCTTCATTTTTAAATATTTTGTTTATAAAAATCGATATCTTTCCTGCAAACTCAGAATTGGCATTTTAAATGGGGTTGCATTACAAACACTTTAAATCCTGAAATGAAAGGGACATGTTTACTGATATTGGTGTTTGTCAAACATGTTTTTTATTTTACAAATACACATTGTTTGTATTTTTTAATAATAACAGTATCTTTAAAACAGAAATTCAATACTAAATATAACCTACAATGGATTTTAATCCGATACGCTTTGAGGCAATATCTGAAGAGCGACCAGTGGACATATCGCGATTTTGAATCGGAATGAATATACATTTGAAACACTTTGTTAGTAAGACAAGTTTTCCAAATTTATGATCCATAGCACTACAAACGTTGTGTTATTTTACCGAGTTTGATTGATTATTATTCAATATCGACTCAATATAGTATAATTTTTTCTAAGTAGTGAGTGTCATTTCGATTGTTTGAATAAAGTGTATAATAACGTTTTGAAGATATGACTATTTATTTGAAAATTAGCATTTTATCAAGCTTTGAACCAGTCCCTTGACGGAACGTAAACGTTTTTAGTATGAGTTGATTGATGTTTATTATCAAAACACGGTTACATTTATGGGGAATCTAGGATTAGCTAAGAAAGGTTATTTGTTCAAATTAACTACTCGTTTTCTGTTATAGTAACAGTGCTAAATCATTTGCGGACATGCGTGTTATAATCTTTATCAGAGTGATTATGTCGCCCCAGACTTTTACAACCGATTATCCATCATGCTGTCCACTGCACTTGAGGACATTGGCGTGAACATGAAAACTGTCAAAATGCGAAGGGGTCTCACAATGGCGCTTGAAAAGGTCTTAGACATGCACGTAAAATTATTCTCTCCTAATAAATCAACGGCTTTCATCTTCGGTAGTCAGTCTGAGGAAACGACCACGCCCGATCTTGAATCAGACTTTGATACGATGTTTTCTCTTGACTACTGGAATGTTTTACTTAATTGGACCGACTGGAAACCTGATGTTGCAAATGCACTGATGTTTAAGTTACCTTCGACAGCGCCACGACATTATCTTCTACAAATTCTATATTCTGATACCCCAGAGCCTATTACATCTGACGATTTGGAAAATGTAACGTATGGGGATTTTGTCATGCAATCTGGTATTGCGGTCCGACATAGCCGTTCTGAACTACAAAACAAATGTGTCTACATTGTTAGGAGTGATCGCGTACAAGAATGGTCCCGAGGTCACAGTGAAAAACGACGACTTGGTGGTATCTCTTCCAGTTCATGTTTTTCTGCCTGAAAATCAATGTTTTATAGACAGAGAAAGGTCAGGTCATTGGCCTACGCCACAACTTTTAGATGAAGCTCGTCACTGTGTTACCTTCTTGTACCTGTGAAAAACGCTCTAAGTGATAACACATATTTGGAGTGGAGATTGTCAACCAATATGATAGAACGAAAACTAATTTTAAGTTTAAATTCCACACAAATACAGTGCTATGTTTTATTAAAACTAACCAAGCACTCGCTGTTTAGAAAACACACACTCAATTCAAAGGAATTACAAGCTACAATTTCAAAACCGTCTTATTTTTCACGATGGAAAAACATCCTCTTTATATATGGGAACCTAATAATCTTCTTCTAGTTGTAAAACTATGTCTGAAGACATTAAAATGCAGGTTAAAATCAGGCGTGTGTCCACATTTTATTGTACAGGAAGTCAATTTATTTGACGGTAAAATGAGTGCGCTAGATCGAGGCGGTTTATACCAATGCGTGTCATCACTGCTAAAGAATGGTCTTCAAAACATATTCGAGCTTGAAATCGAACATATAAACCAAAGAATGCCTGCGTGTCGGATTGGCTATATTCCGAAGGACTGTCTTACACGACGACCGATGCAGAATGGAATTTGGCATTA
This sequence comes from Dreissena rostriformis, assembly GCA_007657795.1. Taxonomy (NCBI): domain Eukaryota; kingdom Metazoa; phylum Mollusca; class Bivalvia; order Myida; family Dreissenidae; genus Dreissena; species Dreissena rostriformis. The sequence goes on along the minus strand of VMBQ01007534.1, from coordinate 31,856 downwards.
TCTCTCTAGGATATCATGTTTTGCCGTTACACGGATATACTGTCTGCTTCATGCAACACGACAAAACTCACGCGAAGAAATAAACGCGCCTAATCTAGTAGTATCAAAGCACGTTTAAATTCTGTTGGCGGAAAACCAAACTTAAAACAAATTAGTAAAAACTGATCAAAAGAATGTACCTGTTGGAAGGAAGTACGCCGTTTTACTCCGTTTTGCGTTGCGAAATAAACGCATACGTATGCTTTTATCGTACAATATTAGGTTGAAAATTCCAGCTAAAAGTCCAAACACTGTTCCCCCTAAACAACAACCAACTATTATGCCTGTCTGCGAGGAATCAATACATGTACCTGAAAATATATAATTTAAGGTCCGTTTCACAAACATTTCGTACGATTTTCATAAAAAATGCAAATTCTCACGTGTGTTTCAAAAGCTCTAAAATTATTAAAAAAATCTTCTGAATGTAAGACCAGTTTGCGTTATCCCTATGATTGATATAAAATAAAGGTTTGGCCCGCATTCAGACATCAACAATATTAAATAAGTCTGACGAATTACCATACACATGTTTAAGAGATTATAATATTAGCTAAAACATAGATGTGTGCATCAATCATATTTTGTCAATATATCGTCACCTCCCCGCGAAAATGGCCAACCTCAATATTTACAAGTTTTCAGGAGAAGGAAAAAACTTCATATTTTTTTAAAAAATTGCAGAATGAAGATAAAACTTTGCACGATGCCTTTTTAAATATCCCTACATGTGTCATAATGTTTAAAGTGACGTGTGACTTTTTCTGTAGAAAATATGAGAAAATTGTCTAACTCAAGCTTTTACAGCTTGAGTTAGACAATTTTCTCATATTCTTTCATCTTGTTTACATTAAGTTTGAAAATTTACATTTAGTTTGGAAATTTTCGCACACATTCACATGGGTATAGCTTTGTGGGCCGATTGGATAGGACCTTGGAATATTTCGCGTGAGAAGCGGACCGTTTTCACCATTGCGAAAATGTCATAACCCGTTTTCGTGCCAAAACTGAGATTTGCCATTTTCGCGGGGAGGCGACGATATGCAATACAATAGACACATTGAAAATTTCGTATTAAATACAAAGAGTAAAATATGTTGGTTTACAATTTTGGTTTATTCATGTTCAGTTATACTGGCATGGTATTTGGTTGAAATGAGGATGTAACCGCACAATTTAGGGAAACATTTGTGTTAACATGTATTGGCTTAAAATCATTTAAGTCGTATATGCACATAAATACCCATATATTGAATACTGAAATAAACATACATGGCATCCTGATTGAGAAAATTTGACAGTAAACAATGCATCACCGGAGTATGAAATTATTTACCAATGAATAGTCATGTGCTATTTACTCACGAATAATATCCAGTTTTATCCGATGGTAAGATTATAATTTGTTTCCAACATTATTAGCTGTGCAATATATGCTCATGGTTTTATCCCGCTGAGCTGCTTTGTAATACAAAATGCTCTTTACTGACGTGTCTGCCAGAACAGAAACATACGTGTAACTGACGGAAAACACAGTGTCATCTGCGGTTGTTTCTGGGATTCCGCTGTCCTTGAACCAGTGTATGATTGCAGAAGGTTTGCCTGGACAGGTAACGCATTCTAACGTCCTGGAGTCCCCGTCCTTAATAACAAGGTTCTGAGCATTGGGACAGACCATGTCGACATTCGTTATTGGACCTGAAACATTATTAGAACTAACAAAGTTTAAGTTGACAGTTAAACAAATTACCATCGGAAATTTAGTTTAACGTTATTGGAAAATGTGCCTTCGGATATAACAATGTACTTACCAAGAACGTGTACAAATATCTGTTTAGATTTTTCCGCTGATCTTGAAAGACCTGTCGACGATTTCATAGTGTTTCGAGCAGTACATGCGAAAGTACCTTCGTGTGCTGACTGTAATTGAGGAATGGTAATTGTTGGACCTACTGTTGTTCTACCTAAGTAGGTCCAAACGTTGGTTGGAGTTGGGTTTCCATCGCTTTGGCATTTGAGAACAAGCTGCTCTCCGGACAATGTTTCTATTTCTTCAAGCACGGTTGAGTCGTCGTATATAATTCGGGGAATAATGGGTTCGACTAAAACGATCCAATTTATGTGTACATATAATTCTGATTAATCTTTTTAACATATCAGTATTTGGACGTGTGTGAATATTCAAGCAATTCAAACATTTGTAAAAAATCATAGTTGTTATATGCGTATATTAAAATTATTTTAACGCGTAATATTTTGTTTTATTCTCACAAATTCAAACTTTAAGCGAAAAGAATTTTTTGAAAAAAAAGAATAGAGTTCACACAAAGAATATTCAAATAGGTTTGGCTTTCGAAGTCACTGTTGGTCCGCCATTTTTCCCGTGCAGTACAGTCTCATGTTTTGGTATAAGTGGTAAGGCGTGAAGGTCAACGTACTGATGGTAATATTCTGGGCTATTGCTGAAGATGAATTTGTTACGTTAAGGTCATCCGAATTAAGATTCATCGTCGTAGTTACAACTGAAGATGAACGGGTTATGTCAATATTTCCCGATGTCTCATTTCTGCCGTTATCTATAAACCAGTGGATATCTGGCTCTGGTTTACCGAAGTCACTGGTGCATGTGAACTCGGTTATCATGTTTGAAATCAATGATAATGGATCAGCATCAAGTGTTAATTTCAGCTCAGTAATTGGCACTGAAAATGTAGCAACAATATGTTATGCACACCATTTCCTTTATTTGAAATTCAAATACTGAAAAAAGGTGGTATTAATAAATTATGGTAATCGACTGCATGTTCCTTTTTATGTAGTGACTGTATAAGTCAATGTCAACATGAACACGCTATATAACAAAATGACTGCATTGGTTTCCTTTTGCCTTAATCAGGTACACGTATAGATCGTGCTTCCATCTCTGCGGCACAAAAAAGTTTGTAAAATTTAAAACCACACTAAGTTAAAAATGGTGGCTTTCAATATTAATATTTACGAAAAATGAACTAATTAAATAAGCGGAAATAAAAACACAAATCCGCAAACTTCAAAAAACGGATGTAAATGTCCTGTTTAAGTCAAATGACGTTATCTTTTCCGGATTGTTTTAACTACCGTGTATTTGAAACAGATACAATAACACTACAGCCGGATTGAGACATGTAGTTCCGGAAATTAAATGAAGTTTCATGTATAGTTTTGTTTTGTGAACATTGTTTCTAGTCCCACTGTATTTTACCCCTCATCATAAAAGGCGTTATCTTGATGTAAAGACACGCACTACATAATGCTAGTCACTGTGGTACAACTTTGTTACATATTCGATCATCCTTTTCTCAGACGTAATGGCTACTCAGCATGGTGTTAAATATAACAAAGTCTAATGACCATTCATTTGTTTAATATTTTTCCATATTTATTCAAGTATAATTAAGGATAATTATCGGACATCTTAGCAACACTCGTTTGCGTCGTTGCAAGCAGTCAATGCCCCCTGTTTGACATACCATGAACATTTATCACGATGCTGTTGCTAGATCCCTCAAAATTTCTATCAATGCTACACAGCCATCTGTCCCCATCATGGGTACGGTCTCCTAGAAGGAGTGTCAGTGTGTAGGTCGTGGAGTTGACACACCTCACGCTGACTTCCCCCGATAACCGCGATGAAAATGGCTGGCACGTGCAAATAATATAAATTTCGGAATATCTGCTGCTCCAGGGAATTGGGAAGAACGCTCTCGGTTGGTAACACGTGAGTGTCAGTGAACTGTTTTCAGCAACCACCTTCTAATCTGATTATAGTGTGGCGTTCTCGTTTTCTATTCGATAAGGAAATGGTGCAAAACATGATTTTGAGGTAAATAAATACTTCAAAGTATTTATTAAAGTGGCATACCAGTTCAACGTATGTTTTGTAAGTATTATCACTTTGTAATAATAGTAATTGTTGTAAGATTATTATAACAATAATATTGGGAAAAATGGTCACATGTTATTATATAAAGAGTTATATGATATTCGCGAAAATATTGTTTTCTATAACCTTTCGTCAATTGTTTTTCAGTCGCCGAAAGAAAGAAATGTTAATATTTTTGGCCTCAGGACAAAAATGATTTTTTTGCGAAATTAGAATGGGTGTACCATATTCCTTTCTTATGACACCATAAAGTACATAACAATGGTGTTAATAAGAGTTGTGTCTAATATATTTTTTTGGTTGGTGGAACTTACTATATCTCGACCAACGGACATAAAACATATAATCGCATTAGTAATTGCATCATTTGCGCTGCAATAGATACAACTAAAATCAGTCAAAATCATTTATTATTTGTAGTATGCTGTCATTACATATGTCACTATCATGAATAGTTTACATATACATAAAGGCCATAAATTTGATATCTAAGATGTATCGCTTCGATCTTTTAGAGAGAGATTATTAAGCATTTAGATCTGGCGTTTTCCTGTTCGCACAAGGATTGCAACGTCAATGTTCCGATATTTGGTAGACAAGAGGGTCATTGTTGCCCTGAAACGCTGACCTGAAGCGCTGACCAGAAACGCTAAACAAGTTTCATAAATAGTGAGTCATACTGGTGGTTTCCAGGTTGGTTACAATGTCTTAAAGGTTCGACCTGTTGACCTAGTTTTTGGACACGCATGACGCAGATTCAAAATCTGTATATAAATCAGGGCAGCCTGGGACATGGTCAATTTATCCATGGGGCACATTATGTGCATTGTAAGAATTCAGAGAAAAAATGTTACACTTTCTTAATGTATAGTTGTATAGCAGTCAAGTGCCAATGGGATGTGTGATCGGTTTTGACCCCGGGGGCATGATTCAAACAAAGGACCACTATCTGAAGTTACATAAAACATATCAAAGCTAAAGGGAGTGTGGTTTCAGATAAGAAGAGTGTTAAAGAAATGCATGGTATCGGTCGATACAAATCATGAAACCTCTGGTACGCGGTCAGTTTCGGCTTAAGGTGCATAATTTGGTCAAACTTGGTAGAGAACAACTATTTGATGATGCTCGCCAAATACTTAAACTTCTTACCTTGCGGGTTTTTTAAAGTTACCATATTCTTCAATGTAAATGGTGTGATCCTTGGTCGTGACCTTTGTTTTAAACGCAGGAGCAAGATTTGAACAATCGTTTTAACGGTCTTCTATCTGATTCCACATATAAAATATCAAAACAGTGGGCTTTGGGATTTCAAAGAATACAAATGTTATTTACCATAAAAATCTAAGTCTAAACAAAATGTGTGTTCCTGGGACGAGTCCTTTTTCGCAGACAAGAGCATGATCTGTAAGTCTAGATCAATTATATGACCACTGTTGCGTGGCAAACCTTTACCTGTTTTTGAGGCATTTTGGTGTCAACACTGAAGATGTTTAAAGTTATAATACCATAAGCGTTTAAGTAAATCATTTGACGCCATAAGGCGTTTTGACATCAGTGGCATGATTCAAACAAACTCTGAAGACGATAACTATACCATGTTATATATAAAATATAAGATGTCTGTCCTTTACGGTTTCGGAGAAGATTTTTTACGTTATTTATTATAAAATATTTCATATATAATGTGACCACTTGGGCATGGCCAGTTTTAAGTCAATGCCATAATTTAAATAAACGTTGTACAGAACAGCTATATGATGTTACAAACCAAATTAAAAAACTTCTTGGCCCGGTGGTTTCAGAGGAGAAGAATTTTAAAATACTTTTCCAAATAAGTGTATATGAATAATGTAATTCTTGGGGCGTACCCAGTTTTGTCTACAGGGGCATGATTTTAACAAACCTCAAACATGGCCTCTATATGATTTTACAGACCACGGGCCAATCATCCTCTTCTACGTTTTGAACAAGCAGTATGGGGTCTGGGGTTACCCGCATACAACCAACATCAATCGCAGAAGAAACTGCAATTCAGTTCAAGTTCTAAGTTTGATGCGACGATCGTGCGTCAAACACCAAACGAAAGGGCACCATGCGCACATTGTGCATTGAAGCTAGGTCAAACGAACGTTGTTCTTCTCGAAAATAGCCCGCCGCGAAACCAAAACGTACCACTAACTTGCGTTGGTCGCATGTCTGACAAAATACGCTCATCACGTCTTCTTGTTATGTAAAATTACATGAACACATTTGAAAATTAATATTCATGGACACAAAGCAATGCCGCCAAACCGCCAAGTGAAGTACCCATTTTTATATCTAGAGTAGCGCGAGGATGATATTTTAGCAAAGGTGAAAAGAAAAGTGTCGTTGAACAAGTGTTTATAAGAAGAAATATACGTTTAAGTTATTCAGCACGTTTCAAGTTAGCAATATCGGTAGTGGGGCGCAGTACATTTTTATAAATTACATTGTTAGGTCGTTAATTTAATGACAAGAAAATGTTGTACATTGTTACTGCATGCCATAAAATATGTAATTATATCAAAGCTGATCGAGAAGAGACTCAATATTAAAGGGACAAGTTCACAATTTGATACAATGACAATATTCGAAAAATTGTCATTGTTCGAAAAAAAAATGCAAGAATTATATCGAAACCAGCAAATAAATAAACACTAATAAACATGTTCAAAATAACTGATCGCTTTGGTATAGGTAAAATAATAAAGCGTTTGTAACCTCACTCATCGACAATTTACCAAATTCACCAAATACTGACATGGCATTTAGCAAACGAAAGTCAGAGTGGTCAAGTTTAAACAATATTTATTTAGCTATTCATATACAGCATGTAAGCAATATAATACAATACAAAGATACTAGCTACTTATGACGAAATATGCTTAACATGAGGACAGCAAAGTGTAAATTAACAGAATTGAGAAAAAAGCTCGAAGCTTATGCTATGTCTCTCTTCTGTTATTTGGAAATGCTGCTGATACGGTGTAAACAATTGAGCATATAACTACAATGTACATAATGTCGGAACAATGAATAGCGAATAATATAAATGCATGTACGTATACAGTATCGGAATGAAAAAATGATAAAGGAAATAATACAAAAACGTTACAAGATGATGTGGATAGGGCAAGAAAGATATAACGTTTACATACATCAGAATTATTAGTAAGTAATAATCTTTATCAAAAAAGAAAGAGACAAAAGTGACAGAGTTATCGCAACTTGAGAAAGTAACGATAAGAAAGGAAACAGTTGCGGGGCGGGGCATCGTTAGCAGAATCAGGTTTGTTCATGGGGGGAAGTAATGTTAAAATCTATGACTATCCCGGATGAAAGACTGAACATGTTTGAATATAAGTGAATTTTCTTCGTATGATCCATCTTTGACACCGAAGAGAAGTAGTTGTAAAGTTATGGGTTGAAAACTAGACAGATTGTCGAAAAGGATTGCTCTTTTTTCATTATAAATTGGGCAAATGTAGAAAAAGTGATATGTGTCTTCAATCTCTCCACATTGACAATATGGACTTTCCGATATGTTTTTCGCGTACAAATGTTCATTTAAGTTGCTGCAATGCATTCGCAATCTTGCGTGAAGAACATTCAGCGTCCGCTCGCCATCGTAGTAATGCATAGGGATTTTTAGTTTGTCTTTGTTAAGATTTGCTTTGAAGGTAGAGAGAGAAGGAGAAGATCTAACAGATTCAGGTAGGGCGTTCCATAGGTTTATCGTTGATGGCAAGAAAGATCGGGTAAAAAGCTGTGATTTACATTGAATGCTACGTATATTATCAGAATTACGAAGTGGATATGCTGTTGTTTCACCCACGCTAGAGGGGATAAGTGCAGACAAATATGGGGGTGATAGAGAATTATACATCTTGTAGAAGAGGGTCAGTTTATGTTTAGTTCTCCTTTGTTTTAAGGGTTCAAGAGCCGTTTCATTATATAAATTCTGCAGTGATGATAGACGTGTTCCCCCACTTATTATTCTTGCTGCTTCCTGTTGAATCTTTTCAAGTTCTATTTCATCCTGTGCGGTTATATTATCCCAGACTACATCGGCGTATTCAAGAATTGGTCTAATAAATGTCGTATATACAGTTAAAAGGGACTTTCTATCGAGGGTAAACTTAAAAGATCTCATTAGATTTATTCTCTGCCATGCTTTGTTCTTAATGATTTCAATGTGGTCATGCCAGGAGCATGAGTTAGAAAAGTTCAGACCTAGATGTTTATGAGACGAAACCTCATTTATTGTGCAGTCGTTAAGGAAAAGAGGGGGATGGATCGGGCGGTTGATTTTTCTTGATATTACTAATGACTCGGTTTTAGATGGATTGAAGGTAACCAACCACTTATCGGCCCATGAATGGATTTTTACAAGATCAGCGTTGAGTTGAGTGGCTGCATCAACCGGATTGTCGACAATTATATAAAGCGCAGTATCGTCTGCAAACAGGCGCACTGGGCAGTGAATATCTCGCACAATGTCGTTGATGTACACAAGAAAAAGGAGAGGCCCTAATATGGACCCTTGTGGAACACCAGCGTTGATAGGCAGTGAGTCTGATTTACAACCGGAAATAACAACACACTGTCTTCTGTCATTGAGATAGTCCTGTAACCAAGATAAAAGATTGCCCGAGATGCCACTGAGTTGTAGCTTATGAATTAGCCCTGCATGCCATACTCTATCAAAAGCCTTAGAAATGTCGCAAAAAACTGCTCTAACCTCTTTACCTTCATCGAGAGCTTTACAAAAAGAGTGATAAACCGAGACTAATTGGTTAACAGTGGAATCTTTAGGTATAAAACCTGATTGAAATGGGGTTATAAAGTCAGAAGCCCTTAAATGGTTAAAGATGTACTTGTGGAGAATTCTTTCAAGGCATTTACTTACAACGCTTAGGAGGGAGATTGGTCTATAGTTGCCCACATCCTGAGGATCTGACTTTTTGTATATTGCACATACATTTGCTTCTTTCCAGCTCCGTGGAACCCTACCAGAACTTAATGAAAAATTGAAAAGATTTTGAAGTGGACCTGCAATTTCAGCTGCAATTTCTTTTAGGACTATGCTATTTAAATGGTCTGGTCCTGAGGCCTTTCCAGTTTTCATAACTTTAATAGAATCTAGGACATCTTGGCGGGAAATGATGAAATCTTCTAAGACGGGGCAGTCTGAGTGTTGAATGTTTGGGAGGTGCGTATGTGTATTTGGTATCGTTAGATTAGATTGAGATTGAAAGAATGAATTTAGGATGTTTGCTTTATCAAGAGGTGACTCATATATGGTACCATTATGAATTAAGGGAGGCAACTCGTTATGTGTGGTGTTTTTATTTGTAAAGTTTTTGATGATTTTCCAGAAATCGGATGATGAATGCTGTTGTTCGTGTATCATTTTAGCAAGGTTATCGAAGTGGAGTTTTTTCGCTGATCTGACGAGAGTATTAACAAGGTTACGTTGTTGGCGATAAATGTGCCAATGACTGTCTAAATTTGAAGCCTTAGCTTTATTGTATGCACGTTTACGGCGTCGGATTTCCTTTCGTATGTTATTATGTAACCATGGAGGATCAGCTGTCCTTATTGTAACAATTTTAGATGGGATTGTGATGTCACAGAATGAGATAAGTTGACGTGTGAAATTTGACGTGTAAGTGTCTATATCATTGTCGCAGCAATTATTCCAATCGAAGTTCTGTACAAGTTGACGTAATTTGTTGTAGTCCCCATCTTTGTATCTCCATATTTTACGTTTAAAATTAGACCCAGCATTCCTGTTGAGGTTGATAACGCAGTAGACAGGACAATGATATCGAACTTGTTGGTGAAGAAAAGGTTCACCAACGCCACTGTTTAACACTGTTAATGAAGATGTAATCATAAAGAGGTCAAGAATAGACTCAGAGGTTTCAGTGAAATGGGTAGGTTCGTTTATTATCTGGGAGAGATTATACTGTAGGAGAAGAGAGTCCAATTTGATCTTACTCTGTGGTTTATTCATGTCAAGATTAAAATCACCAGTAATAATAATGTTTTCAATACCTGTATCCACGGCTAGAGTGGTCAAGTGATAACGACTAGATTTTGTGCTAACCAGGATCCCTAGTTCTAATCCAAATGAGAGCAAATTTTGTATCAAACTTTATTTTCGTGCTTTTTTAATAAGTCTAGACTATTCCAAATCATATGGTTGTGTTAGTTAAAGCATTTATTTACATTTGCAAAAACACGATAATTTACAAACAAGTTCCGTTAAATGTTAACCGACATGTTCAATTTTTGTTTTCGCTCCCTTGGTCTTCAATGTATTTGCCCAATAAATGTGAACAAACATGTAGCACCTTTTATCAAAATATATTGCCACTTTATCTACAAAACAACCGCACTTATGGATCTCACTCGCTTAAGTATATTTATGGTCGTAAATCTAATAACGTGTCCCCAAAATAAACAAAGAGCAAAATACCTGATATCACTTTGATGGAATGTAGTGGGTTAAGGATACAGACCAGAAATTTCAAGCAATGTACATATTTAGTGCAACATTTCTTTAAATTGAAATATCTCCCGGATTATCCATACACTAAACAAGGAATAATAAACAAAATGGTATGGTTCGATATTATTTGTTGAGGTCTCATTTGTAATACAATCACACACGGAAGTTGTAGTATTTGTTGGTAAATTGTTGAAAAGTACCCCTCGAACGGTTTCATGCAATAAGGCTCAAATTGTATTCCTATTTAAAGAAGAATAAAACTACAGAAACAGTATAAGGAGCAAAAATCTGAAAAATGTATGAAAGGCAATTGGCATTTACAGTGAAGGGCTATACATTTAACACAATGTAAAACGTTTGTATCATGCATCTTATTATGATTAAATGAGGACAAACGAATGCAGTCACTCAACTGAAGATCAAGGTCAACTTTGTTAGAACGCTGATGGTGGAATATAGCTGTACTTCGTATCTCCTTGTTTTATTTTTCATAGTGCTATTGTAATCAATACAAATAGTCGAGTAATTATACGTTTATCATGATAAATGGTTATAAAGGTTGTTAATATTTGGTTTATAAATATTCATCTCTTTTCTTAAAGCTCAGAATTGGCATTTCAAATGGGGTTGCGTAAACAAATCCAATTCCGTAAATGAAAGGGACATGTTCACCGATATTGGTGTTTGTTAAAAATGTCTTTTTTTTTTAAATTCACATTATTTGTATTAGTTTTTAATAATAACAGTAGCATTACAAACGAAGTTCAATACAAAATAGAACCAACACTTGATTTTAATCCGATACGCTTTGAGGCAAAATCTTAAGAACGACCAGTGGACATATCGCGATTTTAAATCGGAATGTATATTCATTTAAAACTCTTTGTTAGTAAGAGTCGTTTACCAAATTAATGATGCAAAGCACTACAAACGCTGTGTTATTTTACCGAGTTTTATTATAATTCAATATCGACCCAATATAGTATATTTTTCTTAGTTGAGTGAGTGTCATTTCGATTGTTTGAAAAGAGTGTATAATTACGTTTTGAAGATATGACCATTTATTTGAAAATTAGCATTTTGTCAAACTGTGAACCAGTCCATTGACGGAACGTATACTTTTTAGTATGGGTTGATTGATATTTATTATCAAAACACGGACACATTTATGTGGAACACAGGTCACCATCTAGGATTAGCTAAGAAGCGTTATTTGTTTAAATTAACTAATCGTTTTCTGTTTTAGTAACAGTGTTAAATCATTTGCGGACATGCGTGTTATAATCTTTTTGAGAATGATTATGTCGCCCCAGACTTTTACAACCGATTATCCATCATGCTGTTCACTGCACTTGAGGACATTGGCGTGAACATGAAAACTGTCAAAATGCGAAGGGGTCTCACAATGGCGCTTGAAAAGGTCTTAGACATGCACGTAAAATTATTCTCTCCTAATAAATCAACGGCGTTCATCTTCGGTAGTCAGTCTGAGGGAACGATCACGCCCGATCTTAAATCAGACATTGATGTGATCACTTGCCTGGACAACTGGAATGTAATACTTAATTGGACCGACTGAAAACCTGACGTTGCAAATGCACTGATGTTTACATTACCTACGACAGCGCCACGACATTATCTTCTACAAATGCTGTATTCTGATACCCCAGAGCCTGTTACATCTGACGATTTGGAAAATGTATTATATGGTGAATATTTTCGTGCAATCTGGTAATCTGGTATTGCGGTCCGACATAACCCTTCTAAACTGCAAAACAAAATGGCTGCTGCTTTAGGAATGGTCACGTACACGAATGGCCCCGCGGTCACAGTAAAAAACGAAGACTTGGTGGTGTCTCTTCCAGTTCATGTAGTTCTACCTGAAATTCAATGTTTTATAGACAGAGAAAGGTCAGGTAATTGGCCTACGCCACAACTTTTAGATGACGCTCGTCACTGTGTTAACTTTCTTGTGTCTGTAGGAAACGCTCTTAGTGATAACAAATATCTGGAGTGGCGATTGTCAGCCAATATGATAGAACGAAAATTAATGTTAAGTTTAAATTCCACACAAATACAGTGCTATGTTTTATTAAAACTAACCAAGCACTCGCTGTTTAGAAAACACACACTTAATTCAAAAGGAATTACAAGCTACCATTGTTAATCTGTCTTATTTTTCACGATGGAAAAAAATCCTCTTTTTATATGGGAACCTCATAATCTTCTAGTAGTAAAACTATGTCTGAAGACATTAAAATGCTGGTTAAATCCGGCGTGTGTCCACATTTTATTATACCGGAAGTCAATTTATTTGACGGTAAAATAAGTGCGCTCGATTGAGGCAGTTTATACCAATGCGTGTCATCACTGATAAAGAATGATCTTCAAAACATATTCGAGCTTGAAATCGAACATATAAACCAAAGAATGGCTGCGTGCCGGATTGGCTATATTCCGAAGGACTGTCTTACACGACGACGGATGCACAATGGAATTAGGCAACATCTCTCTAAGACATCATGTTTTCAAATTGCACTGAATAACTTTCTGCTGCATGCAACACTACAAAACTTCAGTACGTATGGATATTGTCGTGGTATAATCAGAAACCTGCACTTTGTCCTGAAATATAATACGACTTATAATTGCAGACGGTTGGCGATGCTTTTGTTTTTGCAATGGCAACAGGGTCGGTGAGTCTTCATCATTCACCTTTATTAACCCTGTTCAAATATGGATTTCAAACTGACGTTGTTTCTAGTCGGCTAAAATTTTCATCCATGCTGTACTGTACTGGAAATATGCAGGCGGTATTGCGTGTATTAGAAGACGTTAAACGTCAATATAAGGGACCGGTAGCAAGGGTTTGTCCAATTCAAGAAATCATTGGGATTAGAAATCGCTCTCTTGTCAAACTAGAGTATTGTGTTATATTTTTCAAGAAAGATGCGCATTACGTTCCTCATTTTCTTCTTTATGATTTTGATAAAAGAGCCTATCTAGAAAACGTGGAGTACAAAACATATTGGGAAAAAATCATGTGGATGTATTTGAAGCTACTCCACACGCATTCCTTTACTACTCAGAGTATCTCACATAATGTTCACTGGAAAAACGGAACGAACAATTATCGGCTCTGCAACATTTGGATGACTGTATCTCAGAGGAAAAAAAATGATCTCCAGCATTGTGAAACTGCAATGAACATGTTTGCTCACTGTGCGGAGATGGAAGGAGACATTGAGCGTGCGATAGAAATGTTTACTGAATCCCGTAACATACGTCCTACTAATAACACTGCCTGTTTTCATATCGATAGGCTTCACAGAACACACGAAGCCAATGGTGAATAAAACAAGATATGTAAGGTTACATATAATTCTTAGATACTTACCTAGATCTAGGTAAAATAGAAATAAACTAAAGTTTTGTATTTGGTTATGGCCACTTTTAAAATGCTAAGAACACATTTATAAGATATGATAATTAAATATAAGGCTTATGATATGTTTTGTTAGACAATCGAATGTGAGATTTTTCATCATTAGCTTGTTTATAAGCAATTAACGAACTTAAATATCTGGTGGTTACTTTTAGTGGAATAACAAATACATTGTACTTTGTTATTTGCTATAAAGTGATAAAAACAAGCAAATCAATTTTAGTCGGTCCTTAAATGAATAATAATGTTCAATAAAAAATTATGCTCGTTAAATGAAATACAAATTATTACGTGTTTAAATATAACTGCCAAATCTTTACCGAGCAACCTAGTTTTGACACAACTGGTCCAGATTTAAACATCGTTTTAATATAATCAAAACATAAATTATGCCCTGGTTTCATCAATAATTGGTCGTAAATGTGGCTTCTACAGTGGTAATATGGTCGTTATAAGAGTTGACCTGAGTTCAAACCGTGCCTATATATGGTCAAGATAAACATGTTGACATAATTGTGTCAATATTAAGCCATACAAGCGTCTTCTTAATTGGTAAAAGGTTTCACTAAGTTGTACCATTGTGACTCGGTATTTGACTGCGTGACCCAGTGCTAAAATAAGATTCTGACCAATCTAATTGTGTAATCAACATTAACAAGGAAGAGAGGCTTCTCTAGTATAAACAAGGTTTTTCAGAGTTTTTACTGTTTGACCAAGCTTCTACCAACACGTGATCCAGATTAGAGCATTGCTAGCATATTTCCAAAGATAGATAAACATGCTGATCAAGTTTCATCAAGACTGAGTTATAAATGTAGCTTTTAGAGATATATAAAGGTATTTTATATTTGATCCGGTGACCTTATTCTTGGAAACCTAGCCTAGATATCGTCATTATAAATAATCTGACCGTGTTTTATCAATATAATCATACATGTGGTAACACTTTTTATCTCAGATTTAAAATTGTGACTTGGTTTTTGGACACTCAAGACTCAAAATCGAACTTAGCCATAATATGATTAAGAGAGACATTCTAAGCAGTTTTCATCAACATTTGGTCATAAATGTGGGTTATATAGTAGTTACAATATGTTCTTGCATCGGAGAAGGTAGTGTATTTTTATGTATGTGACCCAGTTTCAAACTAGAACACGATATTGTTAAGGTAAGCATGTGTCCACGTTTCATTAAGATTGTTTCGTAAACATCGCTTCTAGAATGTTTACAAGGTTTTTCTATGATTCGACAAAGTGATTTTATGTTTAGTCACTAGTGACCCAGATTTAACGTTGGCCTTGAAATATATAATTTGAATATTCTGACAAATTACATCAAGATTGAATCATTAATGCAGCTTCTATATTGTTTCCCCGCTTAATGTGAAAATGCGTTGTAAAATGTTGAATCGTGATTCAACTTGTATTCTTTCTAATTGTATACACGTGTTAGATGCTGACTTGTAGCAGATTACTATTACTGATCGTACAACTTGGAATATATTCAAGATGCTATATTGTTTTTCATCGACTTACATTCAGATAGCTATATTATCGTTTATTCATTACTATGATTTACAATATAAGGTATATTAAGATTCAGACGCACAGGCTAATCTGGGATGACACTTTACGCACATGCATTTTTCCAGTTTTCTCAGAACACGACTCATATGTCAACGGTCATGCTCTTACTACAGCTGATTCATGCAAGGAATTTGTTAATTACTGAGATACTCACGACGTCCGGGTAGACACACCAGTGATTTATCGACTAAGCTATGCGGCGGACAGCATAAAATAAATGAATAACTAAACTCAAGCAAAATTATCATAAGTAAATATTGTTTACCATCCATTATGTCACGTGACTAGTTGACTTGACCAGGGCGCGTATAACGTCGCGGTTGAGACAAAATTACTGCTCACGTGAATACGCGTATAAAATATGGCAACCATGAATATGGTAAATACTGATGAGAAAGGTTCTACAAGTCAAACAGTTTAAATAGATATCTTGATCTATAACAAAATCAACCATGCTAAAACATCAAATCAATGACTATATTTCTACTAGACGCAATTTCGTATGTGTCAATGATGAACATTAAAAACAACGTCAGTATTTTTTTTTTAATATTTATTCCATGGATGTGTTTTAAATCATTAAACAAAAGACATCAACACATGTTAAAGGATTAGAAAGAAGCATGGCAGAACCGTTAACATGTACATCCAAGAAGAGAAATAGACTCAACAAATTTTATAAGCAATAGGTTTCACAATTATTTTCTTATTTAGGAAAGTTGAAAGAAACGTTTTCCAATACTGTAATACAAAAAAATACACCGCATTGAATTTTAATGGCTTCTAGATGGCTTGCATCTTCACATTAGGATACCAATACGTGGCGTGTTTTGAGAAAACTGTGCAAAATGCTTGTGCGTAAGGTGTCATCCCATATTAGCCTGTGCAGTCCGCACAGGCTAATCTGGGACGACACTTTCCGCCTAAACTGGATTTTTGCTAAGAAGAGACATCATTTAAACGAAAAATTCCATAAAAGCGGAAATTTTCGTCCCTGATTAGCCTTTTGCCCAGTTTTGTCAGAACACGCCACATAATATCATGATAACCGTTTTTGATACTAAACAGAAATATACTTTCCAGACAAATCTCGTTCACCTAGACATTATGACTTCAACAGTTAAGAAAAATGTAAATGCGTATAACACAAAAACTCAAATGTGTTTCTAATACTTAAATAAAAGTATCCTCTACTAAATATACAATCATATGTTCAAACAAATATTCCTACAGTAACCGCAACAAAAAAGGCAAGTTCATTCAGAACTAGAAACTTCAAAAATTAAGAAAAAAAGAACTACACTGTATATACATAACAATTGACATATCTAAATTGCACATTAAAAATTAAAAGCTGATAAGTCACAGACGGCGAGACAAACAAGTTTTGCCAAAAACAGTTTTACAAGAGTGTGACCAAAAAACGTTATATAAAAGTGTGGCTAAAAACCTTCTATTTAAAGCCTATATGGTAATTTTCACATAAAAAAAAACAACATAAAAAATTGGCATTAAAATACCCTGAAATGATTTAACAAGGTAGTTTGCAGGTGAAACATTATTATTTCAAGCAGTTATGATTAATATCATTGTTAAAATGGATTTCAAACATTTATAATTTTGTCCTTTTCGCAATCTGTGACGTAGCAGCTTCAAGACGGACATCAAACAATCTTTTCACGCTATCAATACAATATGTAACAAAACAAGAACGTGTCTAAATATGTCTCTTCTACATTATTCCACTCGTTTTATATCTGCCATAATAAATAAAAGCAGATAAAAGCGGAAAGTGTCGTCCCTGATTAACCTGTGCGGAGTGCACAGGCTAATCTGGGACGACACTTTACGCAAATGCATTTAACCCCCTTTTCACAGAGCAAGGCTTACTAATTTATTATGAACCATCAATATTGGTAAAATTTTAGGGATCCTTAAGTTTTGTATTTTTGTTTGAAATGCATAAAGCAATTTACAAAACATATCCAGCAATCAAAAAACGCAGATTGTAACAAAATGTAAATTCCGTCCAATATATCTTATAATTTTGTGAATAATTATGTCTTATAAAGTACCTTGCAGTACTTGAAACGAACATAACCAACAAACAAGTTTGCAATCAATGCGTAAAATATACAACATCCATGATATTAGATATTATAAATTCATGTTAAATACAACATATCTTAGAACCACACACCCTTAAAAAAACACCAAAATGAATAACATTATCTGTTTTTTAAGGTTCCAAGAAATATTGCATAGAACAATAATTATAGTTTTAGCGGAGAGATACATTTATTATAAAACAAGAGATGTGTTTGTCAGAAACACAATGCCCCCCATTGGGCCGATTTTATTTTTTTATGTTTCTGTAAATATTTTTTTTTACCTTTGACCTTGAAGGATTACCATGACCTTTCACCACTCAAAATGTGCAGCTCCATAAGATGCACATGCATGCCAAATATCAAGTTGCTATGATCATTATTGCAAAAGTTATGACAAAACTTTACCCTAGGTTAAAGGTTTAAGACAGACAGACACACACAATGACGGACTGACAGACAGGCCAAAAACAATATATGCCCTCTTCTTCGAAGAAGGGNTAAAGCAAATTTACATAGTGAGACAAATGGCATCATCTCTACAATTAAATAGCAGAACACTAAATGTTTTGATGAGTTACCAGTATTTTCATATATGAATGACACAGTCAAGTTCAACTTTCCAAATTATTTTATTTTATTTTCAGTTGAGTTTGAACATTTACCTAACTTTTCTCTGCAAATGGAAATATTTCTTCAAACAATACAAGACACAACTTGTTACAATACAACCATTCAATGACTCAGTATAATGATGATGACATAAATAATCAAAACACAAATATAACAACAACATAATTAACTAGTGTCAACATGACCAGACATTGACAATACCTGAGTGAAAAAAACGGTGCAGTTATTGATGTTCTTACGGTAATTTGTAATAGTGTTAATAAATAAAGTTGAATGAACAACAACAACATGAAAGTAAATGTGTTTACATGTTTTTTATAAGTTGAACATTATATTTTGTTTCACTTAAGTTTGCTTTCCTTATAATTGAAATAAAACATTATAATTGTTTCAANAATGTTTTCATATACAAACATATCACAAAAAGCAACTTTTGAAAAAATGTTTTGTATTCAAAGTAAAATGCGATTTTACTGGATTGATATAATGTTCGGAAGACACACCGGGTACTGAAAAAAAGACATCTCACGCGATCTGTATCATTTCTGCAGACCGCAAGTTCGGCCATGTTTTTCTTCGACAACCTTGTGTTTATACATGTGGTCATTATTTCGCGGTTGTGTGTTATTTTAACTTATAAACCAATCAGATTTCTCTCATCACCGACAGTAATGGATTCCTGGCAGTTACACGACAATGTTCGAATGTCCGCGGGACTGTTTGCTTTCCTTATAATTGAAATAAAACATTATAATTGTTTCAACAGACAAATATGCACAACAGAAATGTCAAAAGAGTAATCTTGCACTTTTTTCTAAGACAATTCAGATATTGTTCTCAGATATTGTTCTATTTCATGAAAAGTTCCTTACGTTTCCTATAAACAAATCTAAAACATATTCAATAAATACTGAATACCCTTTTAATTGCTGTATCATAACATGTGATTTTCAGTTAAACCTGGAAAATTCAATGTGGATTTTGTTTCAAATTATGATTTAATTCACATTCACAAATACATGTACGTATACATGCTGAATAATCAACCATACAGAAATTTGACTGAATTAAAAAACCAGAAAAAGCACATTAGTTGTACTGGTTAAGACTATAACAAAACAAAAACGATACTGTATTTACAAGCAACACTTTTGAACATTTAAACATTCAGACAAAAAATAAATAACATTTGAGTCGCTTTCTGAGAAAACTGGGCATAATGCATGTGCTAAAAGTGTCGTCCCAGATTTGCCTGTGCAGTCCGCACAGGCTAATCAGGGACGACACTTTCCGCCTTAATAAGATTTTTGCTAAGAAGAGACTTCATTTATACAAAAAATGTCAAAAAGCAGAAAGTGTTGTCCCTGATTAGCCTGTGAGGACAGCACGGGCTAATCTGGGACGACACTTTACACACATGCATCATGCCCAGTTTTCTCAGAACACGACACATTTATAAAATATCAGTAACTGTGCATATCAAAATTAACTGCATTCAGTAAATTTCATATGATAAATTTAACATTATTTAACAATTACAAGACAACAATTGAATCTTTAACAAGAACTTAAACATGTTAAGCACATGTGCTTCATTTTTGTACATCACTAGTAACATCAAATTGACATTTGAATCAAATTGAAAAATGCATTGTTGGTTATATGGCAGTGTCCCAATATTAACTTGTGTGTGATTAAAGAAACATTGTTTTCCTTGTAAGGGTTTATATGTTTGGTGCAGATAATTTTAAAAGTTGCAGCGTTTAGTGCAGACTATCTCAATATTGTGTGAATATAACATGGACTGAATATAAACTGCTGTATTCAAATAACATTTAACAATCAGATAATAAATAACGTCACTTGGCGACCCAAAACAAAATAAACACAAGTTTGAGGGTTGAGTGCGAAACAATTGTATTGTATTGTTATATAGAAATGTAAAGAAGATTTGTGTCATGTTCTGAGAAAACTGGGCATAATGCTTGTGCGAAAATTGTCATCCCAGATTAGCCTGTGCAGTCGGCACAGGCTAATCAGGGACGACAATTTCCGCTTTTATGGAATTTTTCGTTTAAATGATGTCTTAGCGAAAATCCAGTTTAGGCGGAAAGTGTCCTACCCTGATAAGCATGTGCGAACTGCACAGGCTAATCTGGGACGACACTTTACACACATGCATTATGCCCAGTTTTCTCAGAAAGCGACACATATAACAGTTCTACACTTAACCTTTGAGTTGCAGATAAGTTTGCGAATGTTCAACATGTTCATTTAATCTGCTTGTTAGTGTAACAGTTACACAAACAATAACATATATACAACAGTAACAAATGTGATTCAAAACATCAGTATTAACGTAAAAATATATCAGGGTCTTCCCCAGGATTATTTTCAGGCACCTCTAAGTATCAGAATACACGGAAAAATGTCATCATCATCATCGGGAAAAAATATGTTTGCACGAATTTCATTTAATTAACTGTTATCCCATTAAAAAAAAATAAAAAATAAAAAAAAGGTAAATTTTTCTTAGCAAAATGTAAAAATATTTAATAACAATGTGTACCATACATTGATTGTCAAAATACCCTCGGCTCAACAAAGACGCCCTCTAAAATAAAGACAATTCTTTATTGCCACGCAACTATCCAACAAAAACATTATTTCCTATGAATACGAGTCTTCAAGATTCCGTCCCAGATAAACAATTATTTAACATAGTGTATTATACAAGTTTATATAATCAATACATTGCATTTTGCTCAGCAAAATAAACAGCCTTTAAATAAATCCTTTTAAGAAGAAGTTACAAGTTTATGTCTTTTGACTAGGGATGCATGATGTTAACCAGTTAACCTTCTTTCGTGTCTATAGAGAGTGCATGTACGAGCGGTATGACATTTTCAACATTAAAGGTGTTTCGGTTAACTGGTTAATAACCTGTTACGGCAAAAGGTTAACAGGTTATTGTTTTTTGTAACCTNAAAGGAGACAGGCGGATCCTTTCTTTCTGGATTTTGACACTCAGAAGAATCGTCCCTTTAAGGGTAAGTAATTATCTATCAGACCATTTCACAAGGGATTAATAAAATCTTTCAACAATGACAACAAGTCATTAAAATGTGGAGATGTCTAGATTGCATTTTCAAATCTCGGGAATAAATCTCTATCAAAACATGAAACACTTGAAGAAGAAGTTATTATAAATATATCTTAACCCNCGGGAATAAATCTCTATCGAAACATGAAACACTTGAAGAAGAAGTTATCATAAATATATCTTAACCCGGAGCAGTTTTTCAAATCCTCGAGACCCCGAAAACCATATAAACATTTGTCTCTCAGGCCTCCATCACTCGATGATTCCATAAAAAGGAAGTTATAAATAATAACTTTTAACCGGGAAAGGTTTATATTCTGGAGTTAACCGTCTAAACCCGTTCATCTCTGGGCCTTGACTCTCCAACGCAAGACGAAATAACAGCTGACCCTCAGGACTACGAAGAACACGCACAGAACTATGAAGTCTACGTAGAACTTCGCTTTATCGACGTCAAGGTCAGACAAAATGGTTTCCGGATTGAAGTGGCGGCATTCCGGACTGCTTATATCTTTTTCACAATCTAAAGACTCCCTGTCGAAACCGTACACTGCCTGGAGTGTACCTTCGAAGGCATACCTGAAAATCAACAAACATACATGTTTAGAGTAATATGTTCTCATAATTTCAGCAGGGATGGAAATAAGCCTAAGGGCCTTTAACTTTGTGGTCGGCCCCATATATTTTCTAAAAAAAACTTATAGGTCTTCTTTACAAGGGGTTTAGAAAAAATAAAGATGGGGCCAAATAGGTCCGTTTCCGGTATCCTTGGAAAATAAAACAGAGTCGGTAGGTAGGTTTTTTTTTGTCTTTCGGGTACTAGAATGGAAGGCTCAGGGATCAAGCAACTGGGCGAAGTGGGCGATTATAGATAGATAAATGGGTCTATTTAGCTTCGGTTAAAAACCATTGCATGAAAACACTGCCTAACATTTTCCAGTTACTTATGAGACTGATGATAGCAAGGGGTGTAATCCTCCTGGAAATTGTGCTTTTCGAGCATTATCAAAACATTGTTTCGACATGTAAAGCGTTCTAACAAAGTTAATATTGAAATTTAATATTGAATCCATTATACATATAATATAAATATTTTGTTGAATGAGAATGAGAATACAAATTTTGTAATCCAAAACACACTCTCTAGCTTTAAATAAAACGTCCACGTGTATTTCCTTTGCCCCCACAAAAAACGTGCGAAAACTATGCGGCAATGTACAGCGTCACGCCATACGCATGTAAAGCGTGCGTGTAATGATTTTTCCCATTTGATTGCCTACCCGACCCTTACGCTAGCAACATCTATTGCTCATGTATTTTCCTGGTAAAAAGCGCGCGAAAATTAGCGTGGGTGAATACACTGTCGAAGGCAAACTTTGTAGCGAAGTGAATGCTGTATCTTTGGCGTTACGCTCTTATAGGTAGTTTATTATTAAAACAGATAATGTACTGTGTACTGATTTACCGGAAAATCTGGTCAAGACTGGATTTAAGCTGAAGTGTTCAAATTCAAACGGAGGATTAAAGTGAATCCAGGGATGTAAAATAATATTATAAATCCCTGGTTTGGACAGTTTTGTTAACACCGTAAATTATTATTCAATATTGGACAATAACGTGGCAAAATAGTGTTGCAAAAGTAAATCTTTTGGATAACAGGTCAACATGCAAACAAAATGAATGTTTACAGTGATTTTTATATCAAAATTTCGGCAGAAATTTAAGCGCTAGTTTAACCGCGTCGTATACAGCCTTATAACACAAGACGGATCACCATTTGGAAGGTAAATGAATACAAGATGGCGACTGAAATGTACGAGTCCACTCTTCCGGAACTATCCGGAGATGGTCGATGTAACACGATTGGGCCTTTGGCTGACTGCACAGGTGGCCGTCCGATGGCTGAACAGTCTTTGACCGATACCTTGACGATAATTGAAGATTGCTCAGTGCCTTTCGTGGCATAATATGCGTCCACGATCTTATTCGAAATTGGACGATGTTCTTACAGTATAAACCCTACGCCCGATCAAGTAAAAATATATACCCTCGACGATCTGACAGTGTGCGGCCAAACTTAAAAATATAAATCACTAGGTGTGTGTTAAAGTTTAAAGGATTTGTTAAACTTCGACTTACGCCATCCAAATATCATTCAGCGATTTTTTTTGGATATACACATGTAATAATTATACGTTACATACGCTTTCAAGCCTATCTCATAGGACTACAGTTAATGCAGACTTTTAAAATCACAAAATGTGTAAAGTATTTTTTATATCATACATTGTAAGTTGAGTTGCACGTTAAACCTTTCTGAGATGTGATCAAGTGGTTTCTCAAGGGGTGAAACTTGATCGGGTTGACCATTGCTTATTGGGATATTGAAATGAATGGAAGTGCAGTTCACCTGATAAGGTAAATATAAAGGTTCATTACTTATGCCTTATTTGCGTGTGCTTTGCAATTCAGTGCTTGTAAGTGTGATAAGTGTTTTATAGTTTGGTTTAGGAAATTGAAAATAATACATATTTATCACGCAAAACGAATAAGAACGAACAAATAATTTGTTGACTAAAATACCGCCAAAAGTATTGAAATCAACGAGTATATTACTAAATTTAAGCAGAACATAAACACACAATTGTATGTTTGTTGTTTTCCACATGGAAGCGATAGCCATTTAACAATCACTTGTGCGCCAAAATATGTATGAGCACTTTTACGGAATCCACTCCTTTTGAACTTTCAAAACTGACATTTTTTTCGTAAATAAAAGGGTGTCACGCTGCAACTAATTTGGAAAAAGTATAGCACATTGTGATATGGAACTTTTTAAAACTTTACTCAATGGTTTTGGACAAAAATATTTGCGACATGTCCTTTGTTTGTATCCAATATACGTAGTGGGTGTCATCTATAAAATATATTTTTTCGAACAGCTATCCGTTTATTTGGGTACGGACAGTAACTCGCCACGGGATCGGATATACCACGACCAACTGCTTGATGTCACAGTTAAAAGACTGAAGTATGGATCGTTGACATGTCATCCCTACCGGTATATGTGCTAATACGTGTTTATTTTATTTATCTGTTATCGCCCCTTAATATTTTCGTTGGTTAAATGATACTAAAGTGAATATTTTCAATAAAGTAGTGTTACATTTATATTCATTTCAGTTACTAGTTCGTGTCAGATGGGACTCTTATCACGATCCGGTTCCACTGCTGGAGAAAGATGGCGCAACGTTTACGGATGCCACGAAGATTCTTCAATTAAGCCGGTGGTGGTGGTGGTGCTGGTGTTGATGATGGTGGTGGTGATGGTTGTGATGGTGGTGGTTATGATGGTGGTGTTGTTGATGGTGTTGTTGATCGTGGTGGTGATATTGGTGGTGATGGTGGTGGTTTGGTGACGGTGGTTGTGATGGTGATGCTGATGGTGGTGGTGTTATATAGTTATAATGATGTTGATGGTGGTGGCGATGGTGGTAGTGGTTGTGGAAATGATGATGTTGCGGGTCTTGGTGGTTATTTTGTTGGTGATGATGGTGGTGGTGAAGGTGGTGGTGAAGGTGATCCGAAAGGGTTCCTTAAAAGTTCATACACACTCGCCTTGGATATAGCGCACAATATGCTGAATAGGCTGTACGTACGCCCCCCACCCCTCTGACGCCGACCCTCATTAAAACCCAGGGAAGAAACTGTGTCAGCTTGACAAGCAGCCGACGGGAGATCAGAGTGCACTAGGTCGCTTCCAGGGTATAACTCTTATTTGTCCGAAAGGGGCCCTTAAAGGTGCATATCAACTCGCCGTTTATATAGCGCATAAAACGCTTAATAGGCTGTATGTACGTCCCCCTGACGCCCACTCAAAATAAAACCCCGGGTCGAAACTAGGTCAGCCCGACAGGCAGCCAGCGGGAGATCAGCGTGCACTTGGTCACTTCCGGTGATAACTCTTGTGTGTCCGAAAGGGGCCCTTTAAGGTGCATACCCACTCGCCGTAAATATAGCGCATACTAGGCTAAATAGGCTGTATATACGTTCCCCTGAAACCGACCCTTATTTGAACCCGGGCCGAAATTAGGTCAGCCCGACACGCAGCCGACGGGACATATGCTTGCAAAAGGTCGCTACCGGGGGATAACTCTTGTGTGTTCGAAGGGGGCCCTTTAAAGTGCATACCCACTCGCCTTGGATGAAGCGCATAATACGCTAAATAGGCTGCATGAACGTCCCTCTGACGCCGACCCTAATTAAAACCCCGAGCCGAAAGTAGGTCAGTCCGACAGGCAGCCGACGGGAGATCAGCGCGCACTAGGTCGATTCCGGGGGGTAACTATTGTTTCTCCGAAAGGGGCCCTTAAAGGTACATACCCACTCGTCGTCGATATACCGCATACTACGTTTAATAGGCTGTATGAACGTGTCCCTGGCGCCGACCCTAATTTAAACCCCATGTCGAAACTAGGTCAGCCCGACACGCAGCGGACGGGAGATATGCTTGCAATAGGTCGCTGCCGGGGGATAAATCTTGTTTGTTGGAAAGGGGCCCTTAAAGGTGCATACCCACTCGTCGTCGATATATCGCACAATACGCTGAATAGGCTGTATGTAGGTCCCCCTGACGACGACCC
>VMBQ01007533.1:28735-45273 GCA_007657795.1 Dreissena rostriformis | reverse complement strand
ATAATTGCAGGAAGCTAGCATTGCTGCGCTGAAAATGGGATAAAAGGCTTTTTTCAATGTGTGTCTTCAAAGAACACATAAATGTACTTGAAGCATGTACCATATTTTTTTTCAGGTGGAAAAAGAGCAACGGAGGCCCACAGTGGTACTGACATACGGGTTGTTATAGCACACAAGTGTTGTGCTCTGATGTGCACAACCTTCTTCACTATCAAAGAAATGGAGGAGATGCGTGAAGAATACTGGACTCTTAATCAGACCAGAGAAAATACTTGAAACGTGCCATCAGGGATGCCAGAGGTTCCTATAGTCTGCATGGATGTGGTGCCTGTCAAGAGGCATTTTTGATACTTATAAAGTTTGGGCGCAGGAGGTCATTTTGATGGCATAGTGTATTATTAAATTTTACTATAAGATAGTTATGTATAAAATTGGTGCATTCTTAAAGTCAGGCAGTGTGTCAAAACAACCATGGCTGTAGCTCTTAATTTCAGAGTTTGTGTTAAAGTAGAGGTCAAAGGCCAATAATGATTAAAATGAGTTTGTGAAAACTGTAATATCACAATGGATTAAAATATTGTTCAAGAACAGTTACTGAACAAGTGTGTTTATCTTTGATAGGGGTTATAATTTCACTACTGATCAATGGAGTTTTTACTAAATTAGCACACTGGTTAATGAGGTATAGATCAGAAATGCCATATTTGGACCTGCATTAATCCTGTGGTAAATGAAGGCTGAGATGTCGACACATTTTGTGGGGAAGCTCTAACCCATTTACAGGGCCAACAAACTGTCTATTAATCATATTGTCTTAAGGTCGACCCCAAGCACTGTCATTTACTTAATTTAAGAGAATCATGATACGATAAACTTTAGTTGATGTCAAATGATGACAAAAACTTTTTTTATTTCAGTTTCTGGGACATCAAGAAGGGTAGTTTTTGCTCTCCAATCCAGAGGTGTCAGAAACCAAAAGATTCATCAGTACTTGCTCAAGATTGGTTGGGAAGCTATTTCAACCTCTATGGGGTAAGACTCCCAGACAGGCAAGAATTCAGCCTCCCCTCCTGCCTTACCAAGACAACAATCTTCAAGCAGTATGAGGCTGAGGTACAGGGCTTTCGTTAATTTTAAAATCTGGAAGTTCGGCCTTTTTCCTGGTTTCAGATTTTGTAAGTGTTGTAGTAAAATTTGGTGTAGTCAATACTAGCCTTGAGAATTGCAGAATTGAAATAAAGCATTATTTTGTTCCATTGAATTCTGTTCTTGTTCATTCTTGTTCTATATTGCAATTGATTACACTGAAAGAAGTAAACATTTAGAAAAGTAGATTAAATTTCTCTTTTAACTTGTATTATGACATTTTTATGTATGAAATTTTGGAAGTTTTGTTACTTCTTTGGTTGAATTTTTGGATTTCCAGTTATAAAAACTAGCAAGTTATTGCCAAACTCCTGCTTCTATCAAACCAAGTGTTACTTAGGTTTTCCACGAGAGAACAGAGTGTGAAGGTCAAGGTCATTACAGAAAGTGAATAGAAGGGTCATCTCATGAGAAAAAATCTGAATTTATAATTAATTAATTAATCGTTTTTAAGTACAGGAATACCAAAAATAATAACAGCAAAACAAACGTGAACAATTGGACGAAAATAATAAAGTGTCGACAGTGAGGATTAACCGTTATTTACTCGGATATTTGTTGAATATAAATTGCTAATTTCTTTGATCGAAAGAACAAAGAAATCGAAGCTCAAATGGCTAAAAAGCAAGGACAAAGGAACGATTCGTACTTCGATCGTGTTCTGAAAAGAACGCTTGAACTAGCGAAAATAACTGCTGGGAAGGCCAACGAAACTCCGGGAAATCCGGAAAGGCCCTCAGAAACAAATTTGTTTGACGCTCAATTCGGGGGAAATCCCCAAGAAATTGAAATCGACTGCGCCATTTCTGAAAATCAGAATCGACTCGGCGAGGATGCGCAATGCGACTTCGCGCAGGGCGGAAACGCCAATGCATTGTGGGAGCGAATAAACAATATGGAACGTCAAAAACGAAAGTACGATAGCGACCAGACAGAACTTCTGTCAAATCTTGTGTTGAATGTGGCGAAAATGCAACAAAAATTAGACAAACCTACGGGTACCGAGTCAACCCTACCATCTTTGGTTGCTCAGAGAACATCATTGCCCGAAAGGTCGGTGATCGGAGATAGTTTGTCGGAAATAATGGAGGGGTCAGTCTCCGAAAATGAAGACCGAGCAGATGCCGCTGATTCTTTCATGGTGGAATTCAATTCATAGCACGAGAATTCCCAAGTTTTCGGGCCGCCTATTGACGAAAAAATTGCGAGATTATTTAATAAAGCCATCGATAAAGGAATGCCCGAGGACCAATTAAAAGATTTGTCGGCGAAGTACCTCGTACCCGAAAATTGTCGTCGATTAGAGGTACCTGTAATTAATGAGGAACTATGGACTGCTCTTCGCGACAAAGGAGAGGGGGATTTGGCTCTCCAAAATATCCAAAAACAAATTAAGTTAGCCATGATCCCTACCTTAATGGGTCTTGATATATTGAAAAACAAAGGGGACCAAACAAAACTGCCTCAGTTAATAAAGGACAGTTTTAACATTCTTACGAACGGCATTCATCAATGCAATAGGAAGAGAAAATCTTTTATCAAGACAGCTGTCCCTGCCAGGTACAAAAAGTTTGTGACTTGGATATTCCAGTCACTTCAAACCTTTTTGGAGATAATATTGACACCAAAGTGGAGGAAATTGAAAAGGAGGAGAAAAGATCTCAAAAATTCACATCAAGTCCTTTTTTATACCAGCGCCATGCCCCAAGGGGCAGAGGGACTTCTCATCCATACCAGTTCAAAGCCGGCCAATCCCAGTAAAAAAACCAAGGTTATTACGGGAAAAGCAGAGGTCAGAGTTACCGGGGGAAATTCTTGACTCAGTCCTACAGGGGAAAGAGACCATATTAGATGTAAGTCCTCGTTTGCTTATAAACAATACACCAGATATGTTTCAAGGTGGAAAATTACGGCATTTCACATCAGAATGGGAAAAAATCACATCTGACAATTGGATTCTCCAAATGATTTGTGGTTACAAATTAGAAATTACATTTAGCCCATGGCAGCCATTCAAGCCTAATCCAATACAATTCAGTCAAATGGAACAAAAACAAATAGATGATGAAATTTCTAAATTTTTAGACAAAAAGATTATTGAAAAAGTTGAAACAACTGACACACATGAGTACTATTCCAATATTTTTATGAGACCAAAGAAAGATGGAACTTTTAGAGTTATATTAAATCTTAAAAGATTCAATGACTGTGTTGAAAAGATTCATTTCAAGATGGAAACTCTGAAGTCTGCTATAGCAAACATTAAACCAGGAGAACTTCTTTGGATCAATTGATTTAAAGGATGCTTATTTCAGTATACCTATAGCTGAATCTGATAGAAAGTATTTGAGATTCATTTGGAATAATAAAAGATATAAATTTTGTACTTTACCTCAAGGTCTGGCTTGCAGCCCGAGGGTATTTACCAAAGTTCTAAAGACTGTTTATTCATCACTTCGAAAAATTGGGCATTTCAACACTCCATATATTGATGATAGTTTATTAAAAGGTCAGAATCATCAAGATTGTTTGGAAAACATTCATGACACTATACAATTGGTCGATAAATTAGGGTTTACAGTTCACCCGGAAAAATCATTTTTCATACCCACACAGAAAATAACTTTTCTGGGTTTCATTTTAGACTCGATCAATATGACAGTTCAGCTTACACCCGATCGAGCGGAGAATCTAATACAAATGTGCATCACTATGTCGAAACGATATAGTGTAACTATTCGTGAGTTCTCCCAGTTGATTGGAAAAATGGTAGCTAGTGAACCAGGGGTTCAATTCGCCGCTTTATATTACAAAGACTTGGAACACTTGAGAGACAAGAATCTGAAAATATGTTTTGGGAATTTCAATTCAAAAATGACTATAAATGAGGATGTGAAAGAGATTCTAAACTGGTGGATTAAAAATATAGAACTAAGTTACAAACCCATCTCTTTACTAGAACCGCTTGTTATCATTCATAGTGATGCTATATTGATGAGTTTATTAAAAGGTCAGAATCATCAAGATTGTTTGGAAAACATTCATGACACTATACAATTGGTCGATAAATTAGGGTTTACAGTTCACCCGGAAAAATCAGTTTTCATACCCACACAGGAAATAACTTTTCTGGGTTTCATTTTAGACTCGATCAATATGACAGTTCAGCTTACACCCGATCGAGCGGAGAATCTAATACAAATGTGCATCACTATGTCGAAACGATATAGTGTAACTATTCGTGAGTTCTCCCAGTTGATTGGAAAAATGGTAGCTAGTGAACCAGGGGTTCAATTCGCCGCTTTATATTACAAAGACTTGGAACACTTGAGAGACAAGAATCTGAAAATATGTTTTGGGAATTTCAATTCAAAAATGACTATAAATGAGGATGTGAAAGAGATTCTAAACTGGTGGATTAAAAATATAGAACTAAGTTACAAACCCATCTCTTTACTAGAACCGCTTGTTATCATTCATAGTGATGCTATATTGATGAGTTTATTAAAAGGTCAGAATCATCAAGATTGTTTGGAAAACATTCATGACACTATACAATTGGTCGATAAATTAGGGTTTACAGTTCACCCGGAAAAATCAGTTTTCATACCCACACAGGAAATAACTTTTCTGGGTTTCATTTTAGACTCGATCAATATGACAGTTCAGCTTACACCCGATCGAGCGGAGAATCTAATACAAATGTGCATCACTATGTCGAAACGATATAGTGTAACTATTCGTGAGTTCTCCCAGTTGATTGGAAAAATGGTAGCTAGTGAACCAGGGGTTCAATTCGCCGCTTTATATTACAAAGACTTGGAACACTTGAGAGACAAGAATCTGAAAATATGTTTTGGGAATTTCAATTCAAAAATGACTATAAATGAGGATGTGAAAGAGATTCTAAACTGGTGGATTAAAAATATAGAACTAAGTTACAAACCCATCTCTTTACTAGAACCGCTTGTTATCATTCATAGTGATGCTATATTGATGAGTTTATTAAAAGGTCAGAATCATCAAGATTGTTTGGAAAACATTCATGACACTATACAATTGGTCGATAAATTAGGGTTTACAGTTCACCCGGAAAAATCAGTTTTCATACCCACACAGGAAATAACTTTTCTGGGTTTCATTTTAGACTCGATCAATATGACAGTTCAGCTTACACCCGATCGAGCGGAGAATCTAATACAAATGTGCATCACTATGTCGAAACGATATAGTGTAACTATTCGTGAGTTCTCCCAGTTGATTGGAAAAATGGTAGCTAGTGAACCAGGGGTTCAATTCGCCGCTTTATATTACAAAGACTTGGAACACTTGAGAGACAAGAATCTGAAAATATGTTTTGGGAATTTCAATTCAAAAATGACTATAAATGAGGATGTGAAAGAGATTCTAAACTGGTGGATTAAAAATATAGAACTAAGTTACAAACCCATCTCTTTACTAGAACCGCTTGTTATCATTCATAGTGATGCTATATTGATGAGTTTATTAAAAGGTCAGAATCATCAAGATTGTTTGGAAAACATTCATGACACTATACAATTGGTCGATAAATTAGGGTTTACAGTTCACCCGGAAAAATCAGTTTTCATACCCACACAGGAAATAACTTTTCTGGGTTTCATTTTAGACTCGATCAATATGACAGTTCAGCTTACACCCGATCGAGCGGAGAATCTAATACAAATGTGCATCACTATGTCGAAACGATATAGTGTAACTATTCGTGAGTTCTCCCAGTTGATTGGAAAAATGGTAGCTAGTGAACCAGGGGTTCAATTCGCCGCTTTATATTACAAAGACTTGGAACACTTGAGAGACAAGAATCTGAAAATATGTTTTGGGAATTTCAATTCAAAAATGACTATAAATGAGGATGTGAAAGAGATTCTAAACTGGTGGATTAAAAATATAGAACTAAGTTACAAACCCATCTCTTTACTAGAACCGCTTGTTATCATTCATAGTGATGCTNCTCTTATGAGCAATTGACCACATACACTGGCTATGAAAGTCTCAATTGACCACCTCTTCCGAGCAATTGACCACATGCACTGGCTATGAAAGGCTCAATCGACCACCTCTTCTGAGCAATTGACCACATACACTGTCTATGAAAGTCTCAATTGACCACTTCATCTGGACAATTGACCACATACACTGGCTATGAAAATCTCAATTGACCACCACTTCCGAGCAATTGACCACATACACTGGTCATGAAAATATCAATTGACCACCTCTTCCAAGCAATTGACCACATACACTGGCTATGAAAATCTCAATTGACCACCTCTTCCGATCAATTGACCACATACACTGGCTATTAAAATCTCAATTGACCACCTATTCCAAGCAATTGACCACATACACTGGCTATGAAAGTCTCAATCGACCACCTCTTCAGAGCAATTGACCACATATACTGGTTATGAAAATCTCAATCGACCACTTCATCTAGACAATTGACCACATACATTAGCCATTTAAATCTCAATAGACCAACTAACCTAGCATATTGATCACATACATTGATTCACTGGCTAATACAATCTCAATCAATCACTTAATTAAGGCCTTTCGACAATATAAACTGGTTATTAAACTCAAGTAACCACTTTATTCAGGTATATTGACCTCTTACACCCGCTATTTAAACCTCAATCGACCACCTTATCAAAGTATATTGACCACATGATCAGGTCTTGCAAACTTCAATGGTCCATATATCCAGTAATATATTGATACACAAATGTATTTAACTGCATATTTCATTGTATATCTGATATTTCTACTATGAGTAGTGTATGATTAAAGAAATATGCTGAAAAATGTAAAAAGAAAAGTTAATATTTTCTATTGACCAGTATTAACCACTTTGGGAGTATTGACCGTGGCGGTTTTAACCGGTTAAAACCACGTGGTTAAAACCGGGGACGACACATGGTTGCTTGTCTATTTCAGTGATGCTACAAGCAAGAATACTAGTGATGGACATCATGGGAAGACGTGGAAGAAATCTTGCTTTAAAAATGGTAAATGAACACTTAAGGCCTAAAGAAACTTGTTTGTTTGCCCTTATGTCTTTTGCTCTATAAAAAAAGATTTTCTTAAATGTGTGTGTGTATGTGTGAATGTGTGTGTGTGTGTGTGTGTGTAATACACATATACACCATCAACCCCACAATACACGTATATACCAACAACCCCACAATACACATATACACCATCAACCCCACAATACACGCATACATCATCGATCCCACAATACAGGTATACATCATCAACCCCACATTACATGTATACATAATCAACCCCACAATACACGTATACATCATCATCGCGTGCGTGTGTGTGTGCGTGGCATTGACATTTAATATTATTCCTATCAAAGGTTTGCTTAAAATTTAAAAAATGCTGAATTTGAAAAATGTTGGTGGGGGTGGGGGGAGACCTATTTTTTGTGACAAAAACAAACTTGCTTAGAAAGCAGTTGATTTAAGGCATCATCCAGATCTTGCATTTATATCAATTTCAGTTTATGTTGAATCCTACAAATCCAATGATGGCAAAAGGAACTATTCTAAAAAGAGTTATTGCTACTATTGCAAGAACTTGTACAAGTCTAAGATGTCAAAACACCTATTTGCTGTCCATGCAGCAGAACCAAGGGTGAGGAAAATAAGTCAAATGGAGCTGAAAAGCAAAAGTAAAAGAGCAGAGCTACAGAAATTAAAGAATGAGGGTAACTTCAATCATAATGTTGAGGTAAGCAATATTTAGCAGTGACTTTTTAGCTCACCTGAGCACGAAGTGCTCATGGTAAGCTTTTCTGATCCTTGAATGTCATTGTGCTTCATCAATAATTGTTTCAAAGGGCAAAGGACAAAATTTGAAAATCTTCTTTTCTGAAACCAGGAGAGCTAGAGCTTTGATATTTGGGATGTAGCATCATCTAGTGGTCCTCTACAAAGATTGTTCAAATTATGCCCCTGTGGTCAAAAATGGCCCGTTCCGGGAATCAACAAATCTACATAGAGTTATATAGGGAAAATTCATAAAAAATCTTGTCAGAAACCATTAAAGTTAGAGCCAAGATATTTGGCATAAAGCATCAACTAAAGTTCCTCTACCAAATTGTTCATATTATGCCCCTGGGATCAATTTTACTCGGGTGAGCAATTAAGGGTCATCTTGGCCCTCTTGTTAGTTATGGTCATTTATTTTTCATCCATGCTCCTTAGCCATACCATACTTGTCACCTACATTCCTCTTATACACGTGTACTGAGAAACAAAAGAGAGTTTACACTTTTGTTTTGTGAATAAATTTTTTTTTATCTTTCACCAATTTGGTAAATGATTTTTTGAATGATTTTAAAAGGAAAACTTATGCATGTCAATGTTGGTACTCCGTGTAGCAAAACTCTGCTTTTACTTTTTGTCTTTATGGCAAAACTCACAGATGCACTAAGAGCCGTGTGGGTATGCTTGTAACAACTTCAATAATGACATCATGTCAAACGTTGTTCCTCGCGAAGTCACTGTATTTATTCAATCAATGGTTTGAAATTCATTTCCAGTTTTTATTTTAGGTTGATAATTGTTTTCATTCAAAAGAAATTAATATTTAGGTACACTGTTAACTTTCTTTTGCCTCTCAGTATATGAAATCCTTCATGTACACGACCAAAAGTCCTTAGATCTTTGGCGTGAAGAATCAACTAGACTAAGAGGTTTGTTGCATAAGATTGGCCTATTGAACTTGTTTCTCAGGGCCAACAAAGTTGTATGTATTGGCAGAAATTGAAAACATGGGCTATTTTCAATATCAGGTACATTATTTTACATGTATGTGGGAAAATAAATGAATGTGACCATGACCTACTTTTCCATCTTTAAGCTTCAAATTCGATCCACAGGTTCCTTTAGCTTGATCATTTGAAGAATAAGAAGGGCTTTAATAGTCATCCTGTTGTTATCATTGGTTTTCAGTTAAAGTTAAGTGTGCAAACGCTATAATCATGAATATCTAAAGAAAATGTCACTACAGCATATTTTCTTTGGAGATATATGCAGGACTATCATAAACATCTTTATTCTGTTTTAACAGGTTCTTCAGAAAGGAGAGGGGAATTTGATTGTGTACAGGAGACCAGGCGTCCCAGCAAATGCATATGACTATATTCACTGTCGTTTTTGTAAAGGTTTTTACCATCACAAACTTCTATGGTTACATGTCAAAACCTGCAGTTTCAAACCAGATGGGGCT
This sequence comes from Dreissena rostriformis, assembly GCA_007657795.1. Lineage (NCBI taxonomy): Eukaryota > Metazoa > Mollusca > Bivalvia > Myida > Dreissenidae > Dreissena > Dreissena rostriformis. The sequence continues at coordinate 35,838 of VMBQ01007533.1, read as the reverse complement.
GAAAATGACACTGAGAGAAACTTCATTAGAGAAGCTAGATGTGAAATAGCCCCATTTCTTCAACAACAGGATGAAGATATTGAAATGTTAGATGAAGTTATTGATAAAATGAAAGAAACCAAAGAAAATCCTGGTCTGAAGAAAGTTTGTCAGGAAGATGAGTTAATAAGACAGTTTGGGTTGTATCATCTGGGAAGATTGGGACCACTGGAAGAGCAAAGACTGAAAGACCAAGACAATGTGAGAACAAAAATGAGAAGCTTAGCCAGACTGCTTGTAAGATTAAATGGAGAGGAACTGTTCAGCTATCCTTTAAGCCATTTCATCTGTGCTCAAAAATTTGATTTAGTGGCAAAAACTGTGAAAGAAATGTATCAAGAAATTGGTTCATCACAGCTGGGCTTAAACTTAGGACATTATATAAAACAGGTAAGCCTGCTGAAATCAAGCATGTGCCTTCGCAGACAGGACTGTAGGCGGAAAAAAGAGGCAAACGAGTTCACAGAAATGTTCGATGCCGAGTGGAAGGGAAAGGTTTCATCAGTCGCCAACAGAAGCAAGCGTCTAAAAGCAATGAACAAAAGATGTGAACTTCCTTCTACTGAAGATTTAGTGTCCCTCAAAAAATTTCTTGTGGAAGAAATACAAATAAAAATGGAAAACCCAGCACCAACATATCCCGAGTATGTGTACATAACACACTTACTGATCGCCCGCATAGCACTCTTCAACAAAAGAAGAGTAAATGAGGTCTCTGAGCTGAAAGTGAGTGACTTCCAGAAGCGAATAAGAGGAGATGAATTAGACACAAACACCGAAATCTACAATTCCCTGGCTGTCAGTGAAAAGGCTCTGTTAAAGAGGTAATGCTCAATATTCCTGATTATGGCATTCAAAACTGATTTCAGATGTTTTAGTAGTGTATCAAATTATAAGTACCTTTTAAGTTTGTTGGAGTAAGACAAGGTATTCTGGATTCAAGGGCTTTGATTGTGTGCACCCTGAGGCACAAGAGAACTGTAACAAAACCATTCCCCAAGGACTGAGAATTTTTCTCACTCTTTGGACAGATTTGTCCGCCAAAATTTCAGTCTGAGATAGATTTGTCTCAAACTACCTGACTACTACTGACAGACTAATTTTCATTCGTAAGAATTTGTAAAAAAGCTAGTCATGTTGCAAATATGCATATCCAAATAACTGAAAGAGTCAACTACTATTTTAACGATACAGCACTTGCAGTAGTAACAAGTTATGTGTTTAAATTGTCAATTGGTCACACTTGTTTGTTTTTATACTCCCAAAGGAACATAGTTTGTTATCGCCTCGGTGTCCGTTTGTCTGTACGTCACAATTTCAAATCTGTGTTTTAATTATAGATTAATTTAAAGGTGAGAAAAAACAAATTTCCCCCCCCCCCTTGAGTTGTGGATAAGGAAATCTGACCCCTCCGGTTAGATATAATTAATATATGTCCAAAAACTAAGGCAAGCCTCATTTTTGGACATATATCTCTAACCCTCAGGGTGAGATTTCCTTATTTACAACTCATGGGACTGGTAGATTCACTTTGTCTTACCCTGACAAATGTGGCACTTGTGTTTTCTTACCACATACTGGTCAGTTCTTTTAAAGATAATATTACAGCTTTTGAGGTCTCAAAAGTACTGATGTCATCAAACACATGCTGGAGAATTAAACGTTACATTTGGAAAAACAGTAATTTATTGACAAACATATAAGTGTCAGCATTCTTTCTGCTATTGTAGGTAGTAGTTACTTTTATCATTTCAGAATGGAACTTCTTGAGGTAAGAGGGAAGAGCACTCGGGGACTGAGGAAGGTGTTTGTAATTCTAAGCACCGACATGGTGGAAGGTTTGTCGCACCTCTTGATGGTTCGTGCGCAGGCTGGTGTACCATCAACAAACACGTTCCTATTCTCCAGATGTACAGATTCACCACAGGATGGCTGTGAAGCACTGAGAGTGGTCACATCTAAGTGTCACAATCTTGCCTTTCCAGAACGGGTCAGGACAACAAAACTGAGAAAGTATTTGGCAACTACTACTCAGGTAAATAGGTCTCTTAAAATTTTTGCTGCAAGGGGAAGCGAATGTCCAATTGTTCACTGTCTTGCATTATCCAATTTTTCAATGATCCTGAAATTTTACCTGATCTAAATTTATTAAATTCAGTTCAAATCAATAATCAACATTTTCTGTCTCAAGACATCAATAAAATAAAACCACTTTGCATCATTGCATTTCTCTTTATAATTCTTTCACTCATTTGGAGTCATTCCTGTTTTAAAACATTGGTTTGGAAGAAATTCACAGTAAAAAAATCTTTATCCTGATCCAGATTTGCAATTTCTTTGTGAACAAGGGGCCATCTTAAATAAATTGCTGAAATACCAACCCTATTTTTTCTACAGCATAATTCCTGTTTTTAAGTATTACATGTTAATATTTGATGATCAGCATGACCAAGCCTAAAAGACTTGATAAAGCCAGCAAGCTCCATAGAATTATTCCACAGAACAGTTTAACCATATATCCCATATTGGGTAGGGAACAAACTCTGTAACTATCTGATGTCTGACCAGTCTAAGATCACATGCCATAGATTATGGCATGGCCATGGCACTCTTAATTGATAGGTTATCATATTTTACAGATAATGGATATGAGAGATGATGAGCTGAAGTTAATTGCTGATCACATGGGACACTCTGTTGCCATACATACTGACGTGTACAGAATGCAGACGTCAGTGCTTGAACGAACAAAAGTTGCAAGGGCTCTTCTAGCTTTAGAAGATGGTAAACTACAGGGGTTTAATGGTCGCGACCTTTCGTCGGTCAGCCTTGATGGTAAGTTGTTAGCTAATATAGGAATAAGGATATTCACAGTATCTGTGCTGGTTAAAACTTAAGCTCAACTGTGCAAAAGTTTTAAGATTTTGTTAAACAACAAGTATTTTTTAAACCTTAAACTGTCAGTTTACCCCTTACTCTATACATGCAGTAAATTTTTTTAGCTCACCTGAGCCTTAGGCTCATGGTGAGCTATTGTGACCGCTCTTCGTCCGGCATCCATCGTCCCTCAACAATTTGCTTTAAACAACATTTCCTCTTAAACCACTAGATAGATTTTAACCAAATTTGTCCTGAAGCATCCTGGCACTGATGTCTACAGTAGTTGTTCAAATCATGACCATAGTATCAAGGTCAAGGTCACTGTTGTTAAAAACAGAAATTCAGTTGCAGCTCAATAAATTGAATTTGCTTTGGCCTTTTGACTCCAAACTTAAAGTATGGGTAACTTATATCAAGAGGCAGCTTGGGATTGTTACCCAGATGTCTGTGATTAAGGTCACTGTTGCTAAAAATGAAATTCAATTTCCACCTAATAACTTGAGTTTGCTTTGGCCTATTGACGCCAAACTTCGTATATAGGTAGCTTATATCAAGAGGCAGTTTGGGATTCCTACCTAGGTGTCTGTGATCAAGGTCACTCAGGTTGCTAAAAATGAAATTCAGTTTCCATTTAATAACTTGAGTAAGCTGTGACCATTGACACCAAACTTGGTGTGTGGGTAGCTAATATTAAGACACAACTTTGGATTGCTACCTTGTTGTCTGTGTTAAGGTCAAGTTCTCTGTTGCTAAAATAGACTACACTACACTTATTAAACAGTTGCGCTAGGTTCTGTTTGCATTTATTTCTGATATGGTGCTGCAAAATTTATGGACCCTCTACAGAGGCAACTGATACGCAGGTGAGCGATTCAGGGCCATCATGGCCCTCTTGTTGGTGGGAAAGGTTTAGATCGAATTCCTGACTCACTCCCCAGTTGAAATAATGTCGCATTTAAAATGAGCATAATATGTTTACTTTGCTTCATTTCTGACTTTTCGAATAGTCAAGAGTGCAGTTGTTTCCATCTGGCTCTTGTTATTCTTCCACTACTTCTGATTTATGTAGGGTAGTGGTCAGTCTGGTGTAGGTTTGTGCTTAGTTACCAACTTAGGCCAGAGCCCTAAGTATGCCCAGGAATGGTGAGTAGGTTAACTGACCGCCATGATATGACGGAAATAATGCTAAAAGTTGCCACACACACTCTCAGCAGAGCAACACATCCTTTCTTGCAGAATTGCCTGAACCTGAACCTGAACCTTACAAAGCAGGGTCATTTGAAGAATTGTCTGAACCAGACAACAGCTATGAGGATGTTCCTGAAGTTGAAACAGAAGCTGTACAGAAGCCTCATGCATGTACAGGTATTTATTTTATATGAATACTTTTGTAGCTGTAAAAAGTGTTGTGTCCTGACTGACTAAAAACTGAAGTTTCTCTTTAATGAAACTAAAATCAGCCCAGGTTGGTTGAGTTAAAATACAGTTTCCTCTGATGTGAAGGCTGTAGGTATTAGCCTCAGCTAGGTCATTCTAATAAACCTGATTATCAGAAGAATAGTCTGAGCTATTGTACTCGCCCAGGCATGACACCTTGGTTAATGTTTAGCATGCAAACACTTTATCATGAATATCACAAAAACGTCAAATGTATTAGCTTGAAACTTCACATGTGTCTGCTCCACTATCACATCTACTGCCATAATCAAGTTTGATTACTCTAGTTGGAATAGTTATTGAACTATGGCCTTTGTTTGACAGTTGTGATAGTAAATAGCACTCTCATATCAGTGTACTTGAAGAGGTTGCTGTGGAATTGTGATGGCATTTACCACTTTTTACAACATCCTTATGTCAGTGAACTGGAGAGATGGTTTGACACAATCCTGATACCAGTTTACTTGAACAGGAGGCTGTTGAATTGTGACATCATGTAAAAAAATTAAAAATCCTGTCAGAAATCACAAGAGTTAGAGCATTGATATTATGTATGTAGCATGGTATTATGGTTCTCTACCAATATTGTTCAAATTATGGCCTGGGGTCATAATTGGCACTACTCCAGTGTTGCTAAGTTTTCATAGGGTTGTATTGGGAAACACTAGGATTCACTTAGTTTATTATTAATATTAGTTTAAAGACTTCTCGGCTATCGCCTTGGTCAATAATGACTTTTTGATGCATATTACATCATGTATTAGAGCTGAAAAGTTCATAACGGTGTAATATGAAGTAACCTGTACAGAGTTTGGCCTCTATTTTAACTAGAGGTTTGAAGTCTGCTCATATTATGCCACTGGGGTCATATTGGCCACACCCTTTATATGTATATATTTATGTGGTCCACCTTTATATGTATAGAAGGAAATATTCCATCTGGGCCCTCTATTTTGCAGTGTTAAACTTAAGGAGTCTAACTATATTTGAAGCCTATTATAGATTTTTCACACTTCTGAATATTTTAATTATGTTTAAAGCATATACATCGATAAAGTACTGTTTTAAAATGTCATTAAGGTTTATATTTTTAATGTTTGCATTTGCGTGTCATAATTATGAAAAGAAAATTGTTCACATTCCAAAGTTTTTGATTTGCGATAAAATTTACAATTGTGTTTCAATTTCATTCAAACAAACTTTGTATTGTAAATAATATCAATATGGAGGGAACCGTGTTGCAAAATTTTGATATCCGAATGCGTTTCAAAGATATTGAGAAATAACCATTTTTTTTGCTATTTTTATTACCCTCTATTACTTCAAATAACACAACTTTCTTTTAAATTGGACAATAAAAATTCTGTGACACGGTTCCCTCCCCGGGGGATAGATTTTGATGTGTCGAAAACCGCCTGAAAATCAGATAACAAATAACAAAACTATCCCAATTCAAAAACTCCAAACGATTGGAAAATCAGTTCTCTAAAATCACGCCCACAAAGATCTAAAACCCTATCAGACAAGTTATCAGGGCAATAATCCATATCTATCGGCTAATCAAGTTGCAGATCTTTCGACAATCATCACATAAACCAATTCATAGACTCCGTCCAACAAAATAATCAACAAATGTTGTAATTAGGCTTGTCACATGCAGCAATAACAGCTCATTATTTTTACTAAACAAAATGATTCTTGTCATAAATGTGTTGTATACAATGCCTGTGTTATTGTCGCCATTGTGTATAACACTGTCACATTAAATATCCAACCTACACCTCTTCCAAACCTACAAGGGTAACATGCTCACCAACGCCTATGACAGTCTCCTTCAGCATTGTGAAAATAACATGGTCACACATCTAGAAACATTCCTCATTTCTCACTCGGTAAACATGTTTGTAAATCCTTTCACAATAACATACAGCTCTTAGAGCTGCTATTCCGGCCCTTCATGACTTTGATTTTTAGTTTCATGAAATTACATTAATTAATGTTCTTTTAAACATTTGTGATAATTAAGATACACGAAATGTCTTAAAATAAGTGAATATAAAATATATGTTCTGTTATTAAAATTATTTTCAAGTCGTATTTTAAATAATACATGAAATAAATGATCTAAATAACATATAAGATACTTTGAATAAAGGCAAGTTCATAATCATTCTTTTAATAATATTTTTTTTCAATATACTGAAATTTCTTTTAAAAATAATTATATATTATTAAAGTAGAATTTTACCGTATAGTATAATATAATACTATCTCGTTACTCAACATTGATATTGTAAATATCCTCGCCAATTGAATTGAAAAGGAATTTTAATATGCCCTATTACATACCCCTTTCCATACAAAAGAATAATATGCATTTTAGTGCAGTGCATTTGAACATTATTCCAAGCGTGGTTAATATTGTTTTTAATGTGTTGATGGTTTTCAATGGGTTGTTACGGTTACATAATTAACGCAATATAATTATTCTCAACACCTTTCTCAAACAATACAACATGTACCTAAAATGCACCTTTCTTATGTTGGCCACTGTCAAAGTAACCGATGATAATTGCGATCTTTAAATGACATAGTCACGCTTCATGTCAAAAGACATTAATTTTCACATGTTAAACGGTTTCTCCGATGGGTGAAGCAAATTGTGGAACATGTTGTTTGATGCTCTAAATTGGTTGGTAATTTAGAAATAACTTATATATTATGCAGATACTCCCCGTATCATCATA
>VMBQ01007533.1:0-18346 GCA_007657795.1 Dreissena rostriformis | reverse complement strand
CATAATTATGAGCATATTATCTGCCGATTTATTCACATAATTGGTAAACTGATTGATGTGCCATTATATATATATATTTATATATATATATATATATATATATAAGAAAGAAATTGTTCAAACAGTGTAAAATGTATAAAAAAAAAAACGGTAATTCTCTTATGCTCTAGTGCTTTCGACTTTACGTCTTCTTCAGGGGTGTAAACAGATATGAGTTCAATATTTATTAGTGCGAATACACAATCGAACCATTGTCTTGTTAAAACCAGCCACGGGAAACCAATTCCCGCTGGTTTTAACTATGTGCTATCGACTGGCGACCGGGGTGTTTTAATATCGATTAGGTTGTAAAAATGTTTATTTTATCGATATGACGTTCAATTAGTATAAATAGCAGAGAAATGTTGGCATTCAGTCTTGTGTTATATTTATGTGTCGTTTTTATTTATTCTATGTGGCTGAAGAGTGTTGAGTCGCCTTATCCAGTATGTTTCTCGATGTTTTCGTGTTTCGTCTGACCAGTTTTCATTTGCTTCTATACAGCACAGGACAATGTTATCAAACGTGTGGTAAGGTTCGCTAAAATGTGCTGCAACGGGGGACCTATTGAATTTTCGTGTTTTCCAATCTGACCTTTGCAAGTTTATGCGTTTGTTAAACGACATTTTTGTCTCGCCAACATATTGTTTGTTGCAGACATTACACGTCATGAGGTACACTGCATTTGCTGTTTTGCAGTTATGGGTACCCTTAATGGACGTGATGGCGCCTGTCATGCTCTTAAATGTCTGTGTTGGTGGCATAATCTTGCATGTTTGGCAACGAGCAGTATTACATGGTTCTGACTCACCTGGGGCATTTTCACTGGTTCGGGTGTAATGTTGGCCCGCACAAGTATATCCCTGAGACTTTTTGGCCTTCGGTAGGCTATAATGGGCTTTTCAGGGAATACTTTTTGTAGCTTTGTCGATGCCATTATTTTGGACCAGTGGTTATCAATAATAACATAAATGTTGGGCAACTCCGGATGGTAAGTGACCACAAAAGGAATTCTTGAATTAGTGAGCTTTGTTTTGTATGTTAGCAGTTCATCCCTCTCCAGTGCACTCGCTTTAGCTATAGCCACGGAAACAATATCGTCGTTGTATCCACGTCTGTGAAGGTGTTGAGCTAGCTCTTGTGATCTCAACTCAAAGTCACTTTTCTGGGTGCATATTCGTCTAATACGGACTGCCAAACTGAATGGAATGTTTCAGTGGCGTGGGTGGCAGCTGGATGGAAGAAGGTATTGATGACTATCTGTTGGTTTGGAATAAAGGTCTGTCACAAGGTTTTCCCCCTCAATATGTGAGATAGTATCAAGAAATACGTGTTGTTCGTTGGATACTTCACTAGTTAATTTAATAGTTTTGTGGAAAGTGTTAGCATTTTTGAGGAAATCATTAAGTGTGTCCTGACTATGGCACAACTGCATGTCAATGTCGTCGATGACTTCCTTTGGAAAGCTTTACTGTTGGTTGTATGCAGAAAGACATTACTGTCCATTCGACTTGATTTATAGAGCTAGGACGTTTTAAAATTGTTAACGCTCAAACTCTGGCAAGGCTCCTCAGTTTACTGCGAGGGACACACTTTTCTATCCGCAAGCGTAAACACAATGAAGTGGGTCGATGGTGCTAGGGCGACAGTGAGTCAGAGTCAGCCTTAATAGTGTTAACACGACTTAGCTCTAAAAATCAAGTCTTATCTTTAGCGTTTCCGTTCTGTTTTCCAACAGATTTTTTTTTACCAAGGCCGTGACTAAGGTCTTACATTATCTTATCTCTTTTCAAGTTCAGCTGTATACCGTAAACTCTGTCCTTTTCTTGCAAATGGACGTATTCTTATTTATCTATATATGCTTATACGTGTTTATTTTTTTTATCTGTTTTCTTCATATTTGTTATTCATGTTTGTTTTCTTTGAGCTGTACACTTGAATTGGTGTAATCTTGTCATCGCCAGAAACATGTAAATAATTTATCACGGCATTTCTCTTAAGTTATGGTTAAAATCATAGGTCTCGTTTTATATTAATGGGAAAACATTTATTGTCACAATAGTTCAACTTTGTTCATCCTGACACTTTCAGTGGATAGGGAAATATATATTGTATGCATTGTTCATGTATTAAGCAGAGAAAGGACGGTAGTGGTTTTGCGCGGAAAATTCACGCGTTGCTAGTTTTTGCTTTTACCATACTAAGCGTTGTAAATATATTGATCGGCTTTTCGAGTAGTGAATTTGGCAGGGCGTTGATATGGAGAAAGCGCGATGAGCCAGCCATCCCGCCCCTTAATATTTTCGATTGATAAAATAATTCTTAAGAGTTGATTATATGTTGTGAAAAAAATTTGAGCGACTGACTAATGGTTTTGTTTTTATATATATTTATGTGTAGGAAACCCCGTCAAATACAAACACACATGACTATTTTGTATTTGTTTATTTAATATGTTTAAGAAAAGTAATTTTGTTACATTAACAAAAAAAAAATGATGATTTGCAAGATGGTGATGATGATGATGGTGGTGGCGGTGTAGATGGTGTTGTTGATGGTTGTGGTGATGGTTGTGATGATTGTGGTGTGGTGATGATGGTGTGGTCATGGTGATGGTGGTAATGATGATGATGTTGGTGATGGTGGTGATGATGGTGGTGGTAATGGCTTTGGTGATGATGGTGGTGGGGATGGTGGTGGTGATGATGTGATGGTGGTGGTGATTTTAGTAGTGATGGTGGTGTTTCTGATGATAATGGTGATAATGTTAGTGGTGGTAATGATGATGGTGGTGATGATGGTAATGTTGATGGTAATGATGATGGTGTGGTGGTGATAGTAGTGATGATGATGGTGGTGGTGGTGATAGTAGTTAATGGTTGTGGTGATGATGGTTGTGGTTATTTTGGTGTTTCTGATGGTGGTGGTGGTGATGGTTGTGGTGGTGATGGTGGTGGTGATGATGGTGGTGGTGATGATGATGGTGGTGGTGGTGATGATGGTGGTGGTAATGGTGGTGGTGATGGTGGTGGTGATAATGGTGGTGGTGTTGTTGGTGGTGGTGATGATGATGGTGGTGGTGATGGTGGTGGTATGGTGTTGGTGATTGTGGTGGTGGTGGTTATGGTGATGGTTTGGTTATGGTGGTGGTAATGATGATGCTGATGGTGGTGGTATAATGAAAGTAATGTTGATGGTGGTGGTGATGCTGGTGGTAGTTTTGGAAATGAGGATATTGGTGGGGATGTTGATGATGGTTGTGGTGGTGAAGTTGATGCTGGTGATGATGATGGTGATGGTGGTGATAGTGGTGATGGTGATGATTGTAGTGGTGATGATGGTGATAGTGGTGGTGATGGTAGTGATGGTTGTAGTGATTGTGGTTATGGTGGTGATAGTGGTGACTGTGATGGTGTTATTGATGGTTGTGGTGATGGTGGTTGTGGTTATTTTGTTGTTTCTGATGGTGGTATTGGTGGTGATGGTTGTGGCGATGAAGGTGATGATGGTGTTCTGATGGTGGTGATGGTTGTGGTGGTGATGGTGGTGATGATGGTGGTGATGATGGTGGTGGTAATGGTGGTAGTGATGGTGGTGGTGGTGGTGATAATGATGTTGGTGGTGATGGTGGTGGTATGGTGTTGGTGTTGTTGTTCGGGGTGATGATGGTGGTGGTGATGGTGGTAGTATGGTGTTGGTGATAGTGGTGGTGGTAGTGATGGTGGTGGTTTAGCTATGTAGGTGGTGATGCTGATGCTGATGGTGGTGGTATTAGTTAAAGTAATGTTGATGCTGGTGGTGGTTTTGGAAATGGCGATAGTGGTGGGGACGGTGATGGTGGTTGTGGTGGTGATGGTGGTGGTGAAGGTGATGGTTATGGTGGTGATGGTGATGATGGTGTTTGTGATGGTAGTGTTGGTGATTATGGTGTTGGTGATGGTGGTGTTGATGATTGTGGTGTTGATGATGGTGGTGTTGGTGTTTATGGTGATGATGTTGGTTATGGTGATAGTGATGGTCGTGGGGATGGTGGTGTTGATGATGGTGGTGTTAATGATGGTGCTGTTGGTGGTGGTTATACTGGTGGTGCTGGTCCTTGTGATGGTGGTGGTGATGGTTAAGGCGATGGTGGCGATAATGGTGATGGTGGTAATATTGGTGGTAATGGTGGTGGGGATGGTTAAAGTTATGATGGCGATAATGGTGATGGTGATGCTGGTGGTGATGGTCATTGTTGTGGTGATGGTTGTGGTTTTAATTATAGTGATGGTTGTGGCGTAGGTGGTGGTAGATGTGGAAATGTTGATGGTGGTTATGGTGATGATGGTGGTGATAATGGTGGTGATGGTGGTGGTGATGGTTGCGTTGGTGATAGTGGTGGTGGTGGTGTAATGGTTATGGTGATGGTGGTGGTAGTTTTGTGACGGTGGTGTTAATAGTGGTGGTGGTGATGATGATGGTATTAGTTAAAGTGATGTTGGTGGTGGTGGAGATGCTGGTGGTGGTTGTGGAAAGGGTGCTGGTGCTGGTGGTTTTGGTTGTGATGGTGGTGTTGGTGATAGTGGTTTCGGTGATAGTGGTGTTGAAGATGGTGGTGTTGGTGATGATGGTTATGGTGGTGGTGACGATGGTGGTGGATGTGATAGTGATGGTGGTGATAATGGTGGTTTTGGTGGTGGTGGTGTTGATGATGATGGCTGGCTGGCTTGCTGGCGTAGGTGACTTTGAAATAGTTTATAAGTTGCTAAACCCTTGAAAACGTCTGACGATTTTCTGTATAAACAGATCATACTTGTACAACTGTTATTATGTTTTGTTGCTGTTGAAGGCATTTTGACATATACTGAAGATTTCTTGCTTAAATGTTTTTATGTTGCTTTTTTATTCTTCTATATAATATGCGTTTGAAGAAATTTAGTCTGTGCTTTTCTTAAATAACACCTATAATTTGATCTTTTACATATGAAATTGTTTGAACTTGACATGTGTTCTTGGTGTTAATAAACTTTGAAACTACTGTTTGTCATGAACATGTTTGGGTGTATTTCATTAACAAAGCAATAATATAGTCTACCTTCATTTTTAACATTGAAGCCACCTTACATATGAACAACATAATATAATTTATGTTATTGGATTGGTCTGCCTGATTTGATTATGCGTGATGTCATACAATATGATTTTGCATTAGAAGAATATATGTTAAAGGAATTAACTGATTTAAATCGACTTTCCTAATGGATTATATTTCTAGATAATAATAGCTGCAAACAAATATGTATGTGTTAATCCGTACAAATAATAGAATACGCTTAAAAAAACAGACAAAATACTGTTAAATTATAATTAAAAACAGGCCTAAATTAACAAATAGTTGGTTTGGGGTAATGCCCCACAAAAAATCACTGCGACCCAAATTGTGTGGGCCTTTCTGGATTTCATTCTTAGGCTATACACTTTTAGGCAAAATAACAAAGATAATTCGACCAACCGATCCACCTCTAAAAGTCTGTGTTGCGATACACAATATGTATTAAATTTAGGCCTAATATGATTAATAGGTTAAGGTAGACCTCTGTGTGGTGAATAATACGTAACAAAACAATATGTGTGATGGTATCTTTAAATGACTTATTTGATACATTGCTGCTCTGTGTGTAACAATCTGAGGGATGCACCTCACCTTGTATGTCGTATACGCATATCTTAAAATGCAAAATATAGTCAAAGGTCAAGTATGTGACTTAGGCTTGCATATTAACGGCCAATGTCTAAGGTCAATCTTAACGGTCATATTTGTTTCCAGCGCATACTGTTTTCTGACAAAAAATAGTGTGTGTGTGTGTGTGTGTGTGCGTGCGTGCGTGCGTGTGTGTGCGTGTGTGTGTGTGCGTGCGTGTGTGCGTGCGTGTGTGCGTGCGTGTGCGTGTGTTTAACCAATATTTTCTGGCAAAATGATTACAGATATTTTTTGCCTTATCAAAACCGGCCTCGATTGTCATAGTTTTCAATTTCTTCGCAAGTTTTGCCTGTGCCTCAAGAACCACTGATCAGAACTCACTGTGTAAAATGCGCAGACAATAACATTTTTTTTTAAATTTATCTTTCGGAAACAAACCGAGAGCTATTGCAGCCTTATCATATGCAGAGATTGAAAACCTGTAAGCGAACAACATTTGGGGTGATAACGATTATATTTTTTTTTTCGAAATTATTAATGTAATGTTTTTAACAAGAAAAGCAATAAGAAAACGTTTTAAATAGAATTAAATGCAAGGAATAAAAAAAATAAAATTAGATACATTGAATAAAATATTTCATAACAATTGTGCTGACATTTTTAGAATTTCATACCATATTTATTTTGAAAACATTAATAATATTTGTCTTTTTATTGATGTGTGAGATGTGTCTGCTTTGCTTTCAGGCAGTCACATGCGAGGGAAAATGATGTACCATTGCTGTGAAAGATTGAATATGGGTTATTGTCTCTTTGAAGTTTCCGCTAAATGCTTCCCATGATGCCAATTCGTTTATGCTTCCATCAAATGGCTCATTAAACCCGCTCAATTGTTCGCAATTAAAACAAGTTTGCAACTACATTTTTCACAACAGTGCGCGACTCATTTTTTGCACAATTTTGAACAGTGAGCGACTCATTTTTTCACAATTTTGAACAGTTCGCAACTGATTTTTTCCCCAAATTTGAACAGTGCACGACCATTTTTTTTCACAATTTTGAACAGCGCGCGACTTATTGTTTTCTTTCATTGCGCGGCTAATTTTCCACAATTTTGAACAGTGCGCGAGTAATTTTTTCACAATTTAGAAAAGTTTGCGAATATTTCTTTTTACGAAATGAGGGGGCTAATGTCCTTAACAAAAATGGAAAAAAACCCACCAAACACTATATTTGAAAAACAGCCCCATGGCTTATCCGAGCGAAAGAACACATTTTTCTATCAACAAGCACACAGGCCAATGACAGAAGGACCACTGTCATTGATCGTTGGTTCATCAGCATGAGAATGGGTGTCAACAAATAGCACGCATAATGAAACATGTGTATTTGTGCATGAATAACGATGAAACTTACCAACCATTCAGCAAGTAAGCATATTGTGCAGAAGCTGCGGAATTCAGAATGCTCTCCCACTGATATAATGCAGATCGGTGGTCACAAGAATGTACAAAGCATCATTAATATTATGCTCAGCACATCTCAAAACACAACAAATATGTTCATGTAACGATAGTGTATCAGTCACTCGAATTTCAAACAGCAATTAATCCATAATGTCATCCAAAGTATCAAAACACAATGCACAACCAAAGCGTCTTCGTTTCATCTCACACACAGCTGGCAGCGTCGCTGAATATTGCACAAAAAAGGAGCTTCCTCAGGAACTCCAGAAGCAGTCGCTTTCCACACCCACTCTGACTTCGCACGTGGAGGGCTGTTTTTTGGGGGCAACCGGTAACATCTCACAACAAAACGTATACTAAGGAGATGGACAAGTTGAAAAATAAATCACTGTTATAAATTCCAATGTGCGCATTACCTTAAAATCCCATTCAATTTTGTTATTGTTTTTTTTTCACACTACACGTTCGCTTTGGAAATAGCCGTTAGAAGTACATGTACATGTCGAATGTGTTGTAGTAAAACATATTGTTCACGTATTTTTATTGCAGAAATTGTAATTTTAAGTATCGATTTCTCGCTTCATTGTTTTTTATCTTGTTAAAATGTGTGCGTTAAAATGTTATTGGTTGTTGTTTACTTGCGAACTATTTGTGTGTGTGTAAACATGCTTAGACGCTAGCGGACGCTGTCAGTCGCTTCTAATTTACATATTTTACTACCGTATATCAAGTTAATTTAGCGGTTGTTTGTTTTTTTTGTAACGTTGTTTATATTTTCTTATTTGATTTAAATGTGTCATAATAAATAGAATATACGGTTGGTGACTTTTGATATCGTCCGATATGTCGTGTGAAAAGGCTCGGCAAGCCTCGCATTTTCATACGCCATATCAGCCTCGTCTGATTTCACATGATATCAAAAGTCACCAACCATATATTCTCTGTATCTTCAATGATATATTGTCTTTTACCAGGTATTGCCCAATATGACTGTTGTGATTTTGAATGGTGCGCTTTAAACAACTCGCTCAGATAAATGATACAGAAAACGCCCTTAGAAAATCGTAGACGTTAATTTAATTAAACAATAATTTGATCGTAAAGTTTGATTTAAATGGAAAGTAGATATTAATGTGTTTGCGAATCCTAAGCGTCTGTTATGTATTAATTATATAATGTTTTGTCGAAATAAACATTGTGTAAGAAACACAAATCTAGGTATTTGCTAAATAATAGGGGAAGAGCTAAATGCAGTATTAGAGGTCAGTGAGAATCGAAAATAATATAGCTGTACTGTAAATTCGTGTAAATGTGTTTATGTGCATAATTACAATGTTACCATGCATAACCGTCCTTTTACATCGAATTAAAGTGAACACACTTGATAACGCTTGGAAGCGAATTCATGCTAGCATTCATTGAATATTTGAATTGGATTTTGGCTACCGTAATCTACCATAAGATGAAGTTTTAAAGCAAATTCGGGCAATCTTGTATTGATGTTTGGAAGCTAATTCGTGATACCATGCAAAAACACAAAATAACAGTGGAAGTATAAATGTGAAAAACAGAGAACGTGTTTAAACGTGTTTTACATTTCTTTACATGCAAGATAAACACTTCTTGGTTTGCACAAATAATGTAAAACCAGGGTTAACATCTGTGGACCCTTCGCTTAAATATAAATGTTCGTTTAGTCTACAAAAAGTATGTGTTGGTATTCAAACTCTGCACCAGGCTAGAAGCTGTTATCAGAAAGTCTAAAAACGAAATACATGTAAGCAGTTAATAGATGATAAGCAGGTTTCCACTAAGCCATACCTGGAAAAGTGGGACGAGATTGTCACAAAATTGTGTGGGTTTTGTCAAACTTCCTGTTGTTTATGACGAAAAGGATACTTGTATGATACTTATAAAAGCGTGTTAGCAATAACCTAGACAGATATACATACATAAGCTACATATTATGAGACATTATAACAATAATAATGTGCTGTTATACAAGTAGAACACAGAACATGTTGGCATACTTCTTTATACGGTAACCGGATACTTTCTCATACAGACATAACATCAAAATTCCCAATTCAGTATACACAGCAACCAACTCGAACCTTTCTATCCGATGATTGCATGGGTTTGACCGTGTCCTGCAAAGACAAGAGTGAAAGCAATCATACCAGACAACAACAATGTAGTTTCACATGTAACAACATTTGTATCACCACTATTTCAGTAGATTCGATAAAGCGCATAAGTATATCTTATGTATTAGACATATATGTATGCCTTATATGTAATATATGTGTCAATAAAAGGCAGGTTGAACAAATTGGAGAATAACATACTATGTTGAAAAAGGTAATAATCAAAAGATAATATAGATATTAAGTTAGTCATTCTTTGTTCAGTTACGTAAGAAGCAATTTAGTTTGAATTGATTGTACATGCTCGTAACTGATTTTTGATTAAGTACACAGGTAAACTAAACGAGAATATACCTGCAATCGACCATGACAACATGAAACCTGTATATTGGAACGAGGAATCCGTAATAAATCGGACTTCCGCCTCGTTGCCAGAGATTTCAAATGGCGATGGTTTTATCCAGCCACACAATGGACCTGCTCAAAAAGTAATACATGCGCTAGGGTGGGCATGATTCTTTGTAGAAATAATATTTAGAAATAAGAAACTTAATCATTACATGTTGTGTTCTATAAAATAACACACACACTAATGATGTATATATACCGTGCACTTGTCGACCGTGCGTTCCAGAGACAGTGACGTAGTCGAATGAACAGTTATCGTTCCAATGAGGCTCTATTCTGAACCGACTGTCAAACGTAAACGAAATACTCTGAAATAACAAATTACACATAAATATGTTGTTTCCATATGATAAGCTTTTCCAAGTAGTGTTCACGATCACTCATTACTCAACATATAAATGAGACGCACGCACCTTTGTTCCTTCTGGTGCAGTCACGTGATATGTACAGTCGAGGTTCGCTGTGTAATTCAGGGGGAAGTTGGGGCTGCTGAGGTTGCCCGTGCCTCCGGTGAAGTTGGTTTGCCCACACCCGTGGTTAACTGCAGATAATTGTTTTTAAAAAGTGCATTTATTGGAAAGAAAAAAATAGTGGCAATGTTTGTACTGTCCGATCGTTGTTAAAATGTACGACCAAAGCTAGTAGTGTAGTAGTGTTTACCGAAAATTGACAGTAGTTGGATTATATTATTATTATATCTTGATACTAGCATTTGAACTTGATGTGCCTTGTTTTATTTTCAAGACTTCATAAGCAGAAGTAATACAAATGTATGTCCGACAATTTTAGGGATCTTTGTCCGCTGCACATTGCAATTATTATTATATACCAGTAATTTCCATCCCTGTTATAGGACCATTACATCCGGTCTCGTCCGACATGTCCCCGCAGTCGTTGTGTCCATTGCACACCCAGTAGCCCAGTATGCACGTCCCATCCGCACATCGAAATCTACCAATAGTGCACCCTCCTTCAGTGTATACTGCAAATAATCATCAACAAGCCATGGCTAGTTTTGCTAAGCTTATTATTACATTAAGTGTTTCTGACAGTCTGTTAGAAATTAAGGCCGCAGTGGCATAGTAGATATGGTGTAAGTATTGCGACCCGTTGGTCTCGGGTTAGGCCACTTCTTGGGGAGAGTTCTCCAGATCTTCCAAAAATACTAAGAACTTGTTTTTCTCAGGAAACGGACAAGAGAATGTCCATATACGTACAAGCGTGTCGGTGTTATTGAGCAAAAAATATTTAAACTAATGATAGCTCAATTAATATGCTTAAGAAGCTAAATAAATGTACGCGTAGTCTAAAAACAAGAGACTTTTTTATTTCGTGGCGTTTCGATGATGATGCAAATTAACAGCATGTGTGAAATAACAAGAAACGCAAAAGAGACAATTAAATACAACTTTTCTGAAACAAAATTACAGATATGACTGTTGTATATTATGATAATTTTTATATTGTTATTTCGCATTTTTTTCCAGTTATTATACTATACAGAGGCACATGCAAATCACCTGTGGTTGATAGCAATTTACTTATCTCGAATTGCGCTAGATATTTGACGAATCCACTAATCACTCGCTAAACTACGCTTGCCAATTTTATCCTTCAATTGTAGTTTAATTCAAATAGTACCGGTTGATATGGTATATGATTTTGTGAAGGATTTTAAATGGGTCAGCTGTGTTGTTACCAGCAGAGCTGTTTTTGTTTTAAAGCTATCTCATTTTGGGATACTTTTATTGCTAGGATTTACTGTTGTGACAGTTTGTTTAGACACTTGCGTCCCTGTAGTTAGATTTAACACTGGAATCAACACCGATGTATATTAATTGATAAGAAAATCACATTGAATGATGTTAATAATTGTTATAACGATCATTTGAATATATTAAATAACCATATAGTAACCATCTTAAAAAATTCCAAATTATAAGCACCCATCCAAACATGTTGGTTTCAGGAAGAAACTCGAAGAGTAAATGGTTATCCTGTTTTTCCTTCTCTTCTGACATTATAGCTGTCCCAATTATGTTTATTGTAAATCTCTATAGTACATACAATAGCCGTACATTACTATGTACTTGATTCGAGGTAAACACAACATATTATTGTTTAAGATGTTAGTATAACTAACAACTCGGAATATCCAACGCTGTTATTTTTTTAAATGATATTATTAAGATTAATCTCAGACCCGAGTCAAAAATGTTCGGCGCCAGTGAATTCTTGCATTTAAGATGAAACACAAACTTACCGCTTGCCGAAGCCAACGCTACAAGTGGTAAAAACAGGCAGCACACGAACATCGTGTCTCCTGTCTGTATACTGTGCCCGCGAGTGAGAAGCGTCTTGTTGTATCTAGTGTTACAGACGTGTGGCCATGTATAAATATTTTAAAGGGACTTACCTAAAGACATTGATTTCCTTATCATTCCTAAAAGCCCCATTATTACTAAACAAAATCAAGAAATATTTCGTTCAATATTTCGTAAAATAAAATTACCCAATAAAAAAGCAGTGTTCCTTGTAGCAATAGCCAAAATCTCAACGCCAGATGTGGTCTGGTAAAATGGATGTTTGTAGATACAAAATGCGCGTTTTTATTTTGTTGAGTTATAAACAATTCCATTCCTAATTATAACTTGGGCTATTGCTATAAGGAAAATAAGCTTTTCATTGGGTAACTTTATTTAACGAAATACTTAACGAAATTTCCGTTGATTTTTGAGTATTAATGGGGCTATTATTGTGGGGAACGATATTCTGTTACCAAGATCATGTGTTTGTCTGCATAAATTGCTCAGCTTATGATAAGCAAAATAAACATGTACTTAAAATGAAGATGGGATGCATTCGTATAAACGAAAAACGATCGGCATGTTCAACCTATTAAGTAAAGGAACGGATGAAGGAAACCTCTTACCGTGCCGAACAATGTCTCGAAATAATCCTGACATTCATAATTATGTTACTGAATGCAAAATGAGAAACACTCTTTAAATCTATTTCGAAATGCTGATAAGACCTCGGTTGATGAAACGTTGACAAATATTCTCGATCTTGCATATGCCCCGTGTTCTAATTTATTTTTGAGATACATTGCATTCAATGTAATCACGATAAGATTTATGGTTTCAAACGTTATATTCATTTTAATTTTATGCCAGCATAATCATCTCTATAAGCCTTGTATTATTTAAACAGAACGCTTTATTTATTTTATACCGAAGCTTTCGACCTCACGGTCTTCATCAGCTTCCATTTTTTATTTCAAAATGTTACACTGTAAAAACGGATCATATATATATCATCCAAGGAATTCCTTCTGCCGACATAATTGCTATTAATTGTGTTATGTTGATAATAGTTTGGTCATTTTTTTACATTATGTTCCAAAAAAATAAACTTATAAAATACACGAGTGTTCTGTACAATCCATAATATACAACAATAATTTATTGCATTGTTGGTGATGTGGATGCAGGTATTCGTTTCCTCAGTAACGAGGTGCCTGTTCCTCGGACCGTGCATACATGGTCTGTTAAGGGCATTGGGGCCATAAACATTTAAAGGTAAACGACAGTCATCTTTCTGATGGAGTGAGGATAGTATCATACACCGGTGTATTAAATTTTCGCAACTTATATTAAGTATAAATGTGTCCATTGTAATTTAACTGGGAGTCCATTAAAATAAGATACGAAACGGAATGCGGAATTCGTATTGAAACAATCTTTCAACTATTTTAAGTCAGGGAAATCCGATTACCATGATATACAACGAGACGCACACTGTAACTTTGAAATTTATTCGTTCAATTCAAAATAGAATTCCAGACGAACCCATAAGATACAAGCAGGTAACGGTCATAAACAATTCAAGTTATAAACATAAGTTTATAATACAGTTTTGATGGCATATAATGCATGCTTAAGATGGAACGTTAGTATTGGATCGAAGAGCGTGTGTAAATAAAGGGAAGTAACACTTTTAATTATTATTTAACTGCATAAGACAGAGTTATCCTTATCAAATATACGAGACACGGCCTCAAGACGCCAACAACGTGTGTTATAAACATTATCAAGTGTTCCTGCAACATAAGTGATTTGTATACGTTTTATAACAGGCAAATGAAGTGGCAGCATCCAGACTTGAGGGGTGTGGTACTACAATAGCGGTCGTTAGGCTTGGTCAAACCAATTGAAAGAACGTTAAAGCATGCAGTATACAACATTGTGATTTAAAGTGCAATTTTAAAGTATATGTATAATTATATCTTTACCTAAAATAAGGATTAACATTTACAGTTATTTGTATGTATCATGCAACACGGTCAAGCTATTTTTATGATTATTATATTCAAGGGGAGGACAGAGGTAAAACCCAGTTTGGTGTAAAACCAAGAAGAACCATATACCATACCTGTCCTTTATTCATATGTATAGATATATATTATATATAAACTTTATATAAAAACTACACACTCAGAATCTCAAGGCGCCAACAATTTCGCACCTCTATGTGTTCACATTTTCACCGCAGAAGATGTCACCATGTATGAATATAGTTACGTATTGGTATTAACGTTGGTAGCCTGGTGTCAATGATTTTCAACAGACTACAACCATTGTTGAACTCGACCTAGACATCATTAAATGTGACTTCTTGATGGATAGCAAGCTTTTGTTTCAATTTGACCCAGTGACCTAGTTTTTTTAACCTCACATGAACTAGACCCAGATAGAACTAAGCCAGATGGACTGACTAAGTTCCATAACGATTGGAATAAAGACATGACTACTAAAGTATTAACAAAGTTTCACTATAGCCATGTATGGAAAACTGCCCTACATATAATTTGACTACTGCTAATTTTGGGCAATCGGAGATTTCGTTTTAGGAATAGGGTACACACACCAATCAAAATGTGACTGCTGTAACTGAACAATACTTGGCGTGGGGCTCGGCAACTCATGTTGGTCATGGAATCCGCAATGCCTGTGATATACAGGTGGGTATCAAATGGACCGTTTCATAGTTTTTGAGCTGGTTCCCATCTTTTTATTGAATTGGACAATTGTTCAGTCCGTTTTTACCCTCTTGTCTCTGTCCGGATGCGATTTTTCAACTGTTTTGTTTGCATCAGACTGAAGTTCAAGCATAGGGGGCCGAATGGACATCTCTTGAGACACAGCAGCTTCTATCATTTCTGAACTTTTGTGAAATACATTACATTGGATATTGTTTTGGGGTTCCTTGGGCCGCTGCCCGTCTTTTATTTGCTTTATATTTTATTTTATTTATATCTATAAATGCGACTAACAAATGTATGTGGTGTGTTGTTTCGAGGGGTTTGAACCTCAGGGTGACCTTTCCAAGTTGATTTCTCCCAGATTGTTCCAATTTTTTCTTCTGATGTTTTGAGTTGATAAATTAATATTAAAGCATTAAACATTATACATACCATGTGAATACTTATCTTTTGTTTTCATGAGTTGGTTCCATGTTTTTCTTCTGTTGTTTTGAGTTGATAAATTAATATTGAAAGATCAGAAATTTTACATACTATGTGGATTCTTGAGTTTTGGTTCCCTGGTTAACAAATACCACGTAAATTCTTCGCTGGGAAACCCATGCTCTAGCGGGTATCCCATATTGCTCATTGCTCTCAATTATTGATATAACTAAATATGTTTTATACAGCATATATTACCATAACACAATCATTTACATACCTAGGCAATCAATTTTCGTACATCACACGGATCCGTTGGAGCACTAACACTTATTGCATTCGTCCATGAACTGCGAACCTTTCTTGTACATTTGTCCCTTATAAGCACACGGCTTTTCTATGAAAAAAAAAACAGTAATCATTTATATCTGATGCTTTTGAGCGATATATGCTCGCTGTCTGTACAACAACTGAACGCTGTTATGCAAACCTATAAATAACACAGACTTCCCAATCATGAAATTTAAACTGCAGCTTGCCTTGCAAACATATGTGTTACCTCATGTTTCAATCAAAAATATTGTTCCACAATCCAAGATTATCGGCATCAGAATTTTAAATGGGCAAATCAAAACAAAAAAAATCAATGGAAAAAAGAGTCGTAAGCCAGATAACATATAGTAAACAATGTAGAATAACATGTTTTAATCCTTTCAACGACATAGAAAAAATCTGACATTCATAAAATATTTGCCTTTACCTAAAGGATCAATACAACTGTGTTGTGTAGTTAGTTTCTAAAATGTTTTGTCGTTTTGACATTGTTGTTGTCATTTTAAAATTTGGTAACGTTATATGAAGCCACGGGGAATACATCGTATTCTTACGGTCTGTATGACAGCGTAGCGAATATTGTGTGTAAAAGATATTTATTATAAAACATGTGTATATCACTGTCCTATCTTTTATGAATTACATGGATTAAAAAAGGCGCATGCATGCGACGTTTCCATTTGAACAACTACGTTTTCTCCGTCTTGGTTTACTTTGGCTTTATGAGAGTAATATGGTATTGACCTTTTAATTTTTATTTTTCAAAATGTAATATTGTTCCATTGGGTTCGTATACATACATCAAAATCCATCAAAGTAACATAAATACTCAAAAATCAACGGAAATTTCGGAAAGTATTTCGTAAAATAAAGTTACCCAATAAAAAATCAATGTTCCTTATATGTTTGTAGATATAAAATGCTCGTTTTTAATTTTTCGCGTACCCAATTATTTCCATTTTATAATCCCGCGACTATATCTATTCACACGACACATGAATACTAACATGGTACCATTTTAGTGTGTATGTGTCGTATGGATATATATCAGCGCGGGACATTAAAATGGAATTACTTGTGTACAGGAAAAATTAAAAACGATCATTTTATATCTACAAACATCCATGTTACCAGAAAACATCTTGTTCTGAAATTTTGGCTTTTGCTATAAGGAACATGTGTCAACTTTTCAAGAATTTATGGTTGACTTTGCTAATGGAGTTAGTCCATAACTATAAAGTCGCGCCAGTCAAAAATTATAAAAAAGCGACATTTAAAGTTATGGAAGCCAGAACTATATAACACTTTATCTATTGACTGTGAACTGAAAAGGGTTGTATAATAAAATTTATGATGCAACCTTGTGTGCAATCGCACAATGACATGTAAGCGATGAAAATCCCATGCATAATGACAACATTAATGCATGTGTCAGCAATGTGATTAATTATATTTGATTATTTTTATTAGTATAGATCTACATCTTAATTTTCTATTTTTGTCATAATTTATATTTTTGGATGTCCATATAAATGGTTGTGTTCATGATCAAGTTTAACATGAAAACGATAGTCTAAGAATCATAAAAACAAATAAAGAAAGTAGAAAGAAGTTCAAAGAACAAATTAACTTTCTCGAAATGCACAACCATCTTCACAAATATGTGGTAATCTAGTAAGTTGAAATTGGCAAATTTTGATCATTTAACTGTCAAACATAACCAAGAGGTTGCAGCTTAAGAAAACTGATTAAATACTCTATGTTCATGTGTTTCTGGACTTTTGGAATATCGCAAAGATTTGATTGCGATTCAATACTTATGCAGATTTGTTTCTTTGTCATATCTATTGTTTTCAATATAACAAAATCATACATATATATTTTGCTAATCTTTTTTATTCAAGGGCAGTACCTCATAGTTTCAATGATGAACAATCATCATGATATTGGGCTAAAAGGTGGATGTGCCAAATCCACATTATAAAAAACAGATCGGGCAATATGATGAAATGCGACCACTAAAAGATGTGCTGATTATTAGCAGGTTTGATATTATTTACACCCTGCATTGTTTAACTTTATAGTGTTATGTACGGATACTATTTTTCCTGTTATAAAAAACAACAACATGATTATCTAATGCAAATTTGTGAGGATGTTTTAATAAAAAAGCACATAATTTTGTATTGAAAGAAAAATGTATTATGTTACAGGATTGACATCAGTTCAAGCTCTTGCTGAAGAATTCTTGCCAAAGAAGAGATAACTGGGTAACCAGCACACTTCATGCTTGTTTTCAACACTATGGTTGGGGCAATATACAATGCTAACAGGTATGATCAAGTTATTAATATTAAGCATTTTACTTTCTATTATTGTTTTAATAGAAAACATTGCCTATACACTGTTCACTGTGCATATCTCGAGGGTTCAGATTGAATAAGGTACGAATCAATAATCTTTTTTTATCATGATAATAATTATATTTGAATTATAATTGATTTGCGTTATTTTCACAAAGAGTAAGTTAAAGGGACTTGTTCACAGGTTTTGCATATTTTGAAGTTTGTCATTAAATGCTTTAAATTGATAAAATTAACATCGGAACTAAAGAGCTCCAGTATGAAACAAAAAATAAAATTAAAGAAAGAAAAAAAGTAAGCCACACTTGGGCTTGAACCACTGACCCTTTGAGTAAAAGTAAACAATCCTCTAATGTAACAAAATATAATGATAACGACAACATTTTCCAAATTATTCAATTGTATCGCGTTTGTGACACTTTATAATTGTCAGGTTTTTAAAG
>VMBQ01007532.1:7445-40333 GCA_007657795.1 Dreissena rostriformis | reverse complement strand
AAAATCGTAATCAATTCCCTGGGAGCCGCCATCTTGAAAAGTTCGCGCCGAACTTATCGTTCAATAAGACCGAATCGGAAACGAACGATCATTGGCGAACGTTCGCTGTAACTGAACGCACTACAGTTAACACTGATTAGTTCTGCTGATAAGCGATGGCTAAAATCTAGCCGTTCTGGGAGTAACTTGGTAGGACTGTTTCTTGAATTTTGCAACAGCGGGAGTGTCTTGGGCATTCTCAGCGAGGTGGTGGTTTATTATACTGAAAAGTATCGGGTTAATACCACCGATGGTAGGGTACAGCTCTGAACACATTGTTCTTGTTGCAAAATACAGCGGTTTTAAAACCGGGACCAGACCCTGGATTATTTTCAACTGGTGATCAGTTAGGTTAAGAGAACGCGCATCAGCCATCTTTGTTACGGCTGGGTCATGCAAGACGGCATACACCGGTAAACGCTGTTCGAGAAGCCTTTCGAGCATGTCGTATGTTGAATTCTAACGTGTTTCACAGTCAATGATTAAGCTGTTTTCCTTGGAGCCCATTTGCTTTTGTTTTTCTTCAAGTGCATTTGAGACAATAACGGATTTTCGGAAGTGTTTAACTAATCTTTTGCATGAAACCAGTAGCTTTTTGATAGTCTCCGACTTCTCAAACCCACCACGAATGGACAATTGTAGTGTGTGTCCAAAACAACGTACGTGAGTTCACTGAAGTTGTTGTACGCACGCCACCATATTCGACGCATTGTTAGTTACAATAGCGGAAACATGCTCATCTTTAATGCCGAATTCCTGGGTTATCAATTTGATTTCCGCTGTTGTATTTTCTGCAGTGTGTCGGTCTTTGACAGCTCGAGTGGCCAACACTCTGTTGTGGTAATTCCAATCTGCAAACATAACATGGTATACATTAAACATCTTATTAAGTTCTTACACGATTAAATTAGCATTTTTTTACAAGATACTTTATCATTTTTGGCATAATACTAAAGTCAACGCTCAAATTTCCCTAACGTGATGAGGTATTTTTTCCTACACCCAAATTGACAAACTCGTACATGTCGATATTTGTTTACTAAATCATTGCATCACTACAGTAAACTTAAAATATGTCCTATTTCATTATAATTTATAAACATGTATACAAATTAAATTTCAAATCTCAAATAATTAAATGATTAATGTACCATTGTACTGTGGTTTCCATAAACTGATTTGGTATAAAATTATGTAATTAAAAATATATCAATGCATTTATAGTTTGTGCTTACCTTCATCAATAAAGTGACAAGTTACTGTAATATAGCCCTCCGTTGCAAGGCTAGTCCAATGGTCCGATGTCAGTGCCACGCCAGTCTGCATGGATAATACGGTTAGCAGTTCGCTTTTTTCCGACTCGTACATTTTTGTAACGTAAGTTGACACTGTGCTAGGGCCCGGAGGGTCATACGACGGATTAAGCTCTCGACAAATCTCAATGAAACCTTCTCCATTTACAATGGAAATAGGTCGGAGATCTTGCGCACACATAAGGGCTTATTTCTCTGTGCAAACTATCCATTTTTGCCAAGACATCGTGGGTTTGGCATAATCAGTAAGTTTCCGCTGCTGTTTCTCACTATCGTCTGCGGACATTTTAGTTGCATCCAGTCGCACAGACTTGTGAACCAGTTTTATGTGGTTCGCCATGGTCCCCGTACTTCCACCTTTGAACGCCTACTCAGTTGCACACAAGTTACATTTAACCTTTTCTTTTCCGCATACTTCAATTTTAGTAAAAAAAGTTCCAATACGGAGATTTTTTGCCGCGACCTGTCTCGTTCGCCATATCTCTAAAAATGAATGTCGATGAAGAAACGGCGGGGAAATTTCCTCGAGCACTTCGTGCCGACGCGCGTCAAATGTTCAAGACAATTCGGGGCATGTAATGCAACAAATGGCGGGAAAAATTTATCGAGCACTTCGTGCTGACGCGCGTTAAATATTCAAGACGTCTAGTCCGTACATGGTGTATTGTTATGTTTGCAGTATTGTGAATAAGGGCCATTGGCACACATGATACAAATATGAGTCTTTTTCGGCAGCTGTTAATAAGCTTTGCAACGTCGTAACAAAATGAACTAAAATGTATTATGTTGATATTGACTGCCGTTTAAACGTTTACTGTTTTATAAACGTTTATCGGCAAAACACCAAAACACGAAACGCGACCGTTTAAACGTATAAACGTGATACCCTTAGCGTGTAGTATACTGGGAGTGCTATTACGCATGCTATGTACTCGTTGATTTATCTGCCATGTTATTCGAAATTGAGGCTTAAGTGAGTTTTCTTATTTTTCGACTTAGTGTTAAACCCTTTTTATCATTTTCATACAAGAAACTTATAAATTAATCAGGTTATTGAACAAATTTTAATTTACACATACCTTTTTCTTCTAACTTTCAGCTTTGCCAGTTAAATGTATTTTTTTTTTACAAGTCAATGTAATGTTTGATTGTGATTTCAATTGATAATCTGATTTCAAATCATGTGGAAAACATTTAAAAGCTACTGATAAGTTTTGTAAAATAGGCTTAGGGCTTGTATGCAGGAATTTAAAAGTTTTTGCTGATGCAATACTGCTACAGTATGTTCTGAACCAATTTTACACAACTTGAAGTTTAAACAAAATCCAACCAACCTTTCAAATTCCACCTTGACTTCTGTCTGTAGGTTAGCAAGGTCATCTTTAATTTTGTGGTCATGCATTAACTGAGCCAATGGCCGATAGGAAGTGTTACAGGGACCAATGACGTCTCGCTCTATACATTTGCAGTTCCAGTTTAACTCTCCTGTCGGTAACACTGGATCATCTATTGAAAATGAACAAGTAAAGCTTACAATAAAATTTAACAACTAATTTAAATAAGTAAACAGTTAATCCAATTCTGTTTCTAAATTCATATAATAAACAATTAAACATTGTTTATTAAATTAATAAAGTAAGAAAACTCTGAAAAAGTCATATACATTAAATAGTTTTGAATTGTAAATGAAACAAAATGCCTTTTAATTTGCAGTTTACATTGACAATTATAAAGTGAAACATTTTTAGAAATAATTTGTAAAGAAATGAACTAATTTTCACTTGTTTCACTTATTGAAGATAACTAACAATTTGAAATACTTGGTTTCCCACTGGCTGGTTTAAACATTTTCTTGGTAAAAGTAATTAAGCATTCAAAATTATTTCAAATGCAGTGCAAACATTATAAATGTAATTTATACTTTACGGTGTGGTACTTACAAGCACGTGCTATTACCGGTAGTTGTTGATACAATCGACGCTATTTTCGGAGAATTCAATTTTTCGACTCTAAATTTTCCGACACCTGTATTTTGTGAACATTTTTCGTATCCAAGTTTTCGGACACGCAAAAAAATAATTATTTGTGTCCGAAAACATAGAGTAATTACGGTACTGAATCAATTACATACCTCTGTTTTCCTTGTCAGTGAATATCATTTTTAAGTTGGCTTTTGAGGGAGTATCATTGACAGCTTTAGGAAGGAAAACCACTCGATCTGAAAATATGCATTAAGCATGAAATGACACATTATTTTAAACTTATGGTTTGAATGGGATTGGGATGTGTTTTTTTTTTATAGTTGGACCAAACTAGTATTTAAGCCACGATGACCTAAATCTACTTAATTTAATACAGAGTCCAGATTTGTTTCAATCATCAATACAATTGCCAAAATAAAAACTGATGGTAGCAACCACCACACATAGATTTTGCTCAGATATCTGCATTTGTCACTTTTCATAAAAATCTAGACAGTTAGATACCTCCATTCACCAAAATGGATTATTTTGTTAAATAATGAAAACGTTTTTTAATTGTAATATTCCCAATTTATAAAATGTCTTTATTTTCTTTAATAAGCCTAAAAAAAATTGTTGTGGTTCGGGTCACTCGACCCCACCTAGGAAAATGCGCTGACCCCAAAGGTTTTTATTGGCTGTGCCGACCCTAAACTTTGTTTACCGTTTTCCAGTAGGATAAATAGAATCTATGTTCAATGTCTATATATATTTTCTCCATTAAATTAATATGAACGTATTAATTAAAACAATAACGTCATTCAGAACAAAGTATTGCTGGTAATTATTGACCATATCGGCAAGCTGTTGCATTCGCACATTTGTATCTCTTTTGACAAAACATCGCAGTCTAACAGTGCTGATCATGTTTTCACAATAACCAAAATTAAATCCAGTCTTGACCAGATTTTCCGGTAAATTAGTACACAGTACATTATCTGTTTCAATAATAAACTACCTTAAATCTAGTGTAACGTCAAAGATACAGCATTCTCTTCGCTACAAAGTTTTCTTTCGACAGTGTATACACCCACACTAATTTTCGCGTGCTTTTTACCAGGACAAAGGCTTGACAGGAAAATATCATTACACGAACGCTTTACATGCGTATGGCGTGACGTTGTACATGGCCGCATAGTTTTTGCACGCTTTTTGTCGGGGCAAAGGAAATACATGTGGACTCTTTATTTAAAGCTAGAATTTGTAAACGTCGCGTTAAAAAAAAATCGAAAGTGTGTTTTGGATTACAAATTTGTATCCTCATTTGGGAATTCAACAAAACATTTATATTTATATTATATTTATAATGGATTCAATATTAAATTTCAATATTTACTTTGTTAAAATGCTTAACATGTCAAAACAATATTTTGATAATGCTCAAAAAGCACAATTTCCAGGAGGATTACACCCGGTTGCTATCATCAGTCTCGTAAGTAACTGGCCACCATTTTATCGTTGAGGAGTACACTGTAGGCCGATTAGTGCGGTAGGTATAACAAAGCTATAAAACTGCAATAAACCACTGAAATTATCGATTGATAGTGACACGGGGTGTACATAGAGGTTTTATGTGAAAACCATCAGCATAGAATGACTTTAAAAAACAGTCTGGAGAAAAAATAAAAAATAAATAAAAAAAATTGACCTACCCTACCTAGATTTTTTTTCAATGTTACCTGAACCACAACATTTTTTTTTGGCCTAATTGTCCAGTAAGCTGGAACCTTGATTTTTTTGGAAATGGTGGAGAATAAGCTATAGGGAAATTACCACATTTTATAGAGATCTTGACAGTAACACAAATACAGAGCCTCACAGTAGAATGCGTGTGTTCGACCAAGAGAATTCATGAACCTGTAGGAAAACGTGTTGCAGATATTGACTTTCTGCTGTCAACTCGAAAATGTAAGTTTATCGATGTTATACATGTTTGTTTAAAAAATTTGTTTTTGTTTTTATGAAACACTAATATTTAACTTTTTATCGCGCACATTTTTCTTAATAGTTCACGCGTTCATTGTATGCATGCACAAGTTTAAATGCGTAGGTGATAGAACCAACAGGAAAAGTGGCTATAACAGACCTGTCAAGGGTCTTGAGTGGCTGAGAGTGAGACGTGATCTAGGGGGGTCCGGGACATGCACCCCGCGAAATTTTTTGGATCCTAGATTGTCTGTGATGCGTTTTGGGGCTATTTCCTGAGAAAAATTAAGACAATTTTTTTTCTGAAATTAGCCCTTTTTTGCTTGAAAAGTTACCATTAAAAAAAATATTTCAGTGAAAAATATAATGAAGAAAGACAGAACATGTCATTTTTAATGAAACATAATTCCAGGCTTTCCAGCAGCACCTTTGAAAAAACTAGGAGAAAACTAGGAAAGTTATTTACAAAAAACTAGGAAAAAACTAGGAAAATGTTGGAAAATTGAAACAAAAACTAGGAGTTATTATTAAGAAGTTTATAACCTTTTTGACTTTTCCCTACCTGATCACCACAGTAAAGGTACACATTTCATACAACAGGATTGTTAAGTTTTCTTTTGTAGTCATCACAGAGCACAGTCCAACCTTATTTGTTTATTTTTAAGCCATGAACAAAAACAAAATACAATACACATAACGAGATTTTATGCATGAGTTAAAATGAGCATTTAAGAAGTTAGCAGTGCAATTTTAAGAACAAAAGTAAGTTACACAAATTTCTAGAAAATTGGTAATATGTCGCTACATTTACATGCATGTATGTCTAACAGGCAATGCCATCAGTTCTGTTAACTAAACATATCTTAAATTAGCAATTGATAATAAGTGCAATATCTTTAAATGATTGTGATATTACATTTTAAAAAGCTCAGACACACCAAAGCTAAAACATATATAATTATGTACTACAGGTATTTAAACTGTGAAAAGCTGTTAATAACATTTATGCATGTCAGGTAGTATGCAAGGAGATTGTTAAAGGCCATCAACACTATGGGGTTAGCAAGGATACGCAGCTGATCAATAAAATAGGTACACGCATGCTAGTAATGGTATACTATACAATTTTGTTCATTAACCCATCTACCCTTGACACATTGTTCACTTGTTGCCTTTATTTGTCTTCTTAAAGAAGGAATCAATCATTCNGTGACCTTGACCTTTGACCTAGTGATCTGAATATCAATAGGGGTCATCTGCCGGTCATGACCAATGTCCCTATGAAATTTCATGATCCCAGGCATATGCATTCTTGAGTTATCATCCGGAAACCATTTTCCTATTTCCAGTAACTGTTACCTTGACCTGTGACCTTTGACCTCAAAATTAATAGGGGTCATCTGCAAGTCATGATCAATGTTCCTATGAAGTTTCATGATCCTAGGCCTAAGTGTTCTTGAGTTATCATCCGGAAACCATCTGGTGGACGGACCGACCGACCGACATGAGCAAAGCAATATACCCCCTCTTCTTCGAAGGGGGGCATAAACATGCGCTGACCCTAAAGTTTTTATTGGCCGTGCCGACCCTAAACTTTGTTTACCGTTTTCCAGTAGGATAAATAGAATCTATGTTCAATGCCTTTTTTTATATTTTCTCCATTAAATTAATATGAACGTATTAATTCAAACAATAACGTCATTCAGAACAAAGTATTACTGGTAATTATTGACCATATCGGCAAGCTGTTGCATTTGCACATTTGTATCTCTTTTGACAAAACATCGCAGTCTAACAGTGCTGATCATGTTTTCACAATAACCAAAATTAAATCCAGTCTTGACCAGATTTTCCGGTAAATTAGTACACAGTACATTATCTGTTTCAATAATAAACTACCTTAAAGAGCGTAACGTCAAAGATACAGCATTCTCTTCGCTACAAAGTTTTCTTACGACAGTGTATACACCCACGCTAATTTTCGCGCGCTTTTTACCAGGACAAAGACTTGACAGGAAAATATCATTACACGAACACTTTACATGCTTATGGCGTGACGTTGTACGCTTTTTGTCGGGGCAAAGGAAATACATGTGGACTCTTTATTTAAAGCTAGAATTTGTAAACGTTGCGTTAATAAAAAAAATCGAAAGTGTGTTTTGAATTTCAAATTTGTATTCTCATTTGGGAATTCAACAAAACATTTATATTTATTTTATATTTATAATGGATTCAATATTAAATTTCAATATTTACTTTGTTAAAATGCTTAACATGTCAAAACAATATTTTGATAATGCTCGAAAAGCACAATTTCCAGGATTACACCAGGTTGCTATCATCAGTCTCGTAAGTAACTGGCCACGATTTTATCGTTGAGGAGTACACTGTAGGCTGATTAGTGCGGTAGGTATAACAAAGCTATAAAACTGCAATAAACCACTGAAATTATCGATTGATAGTGACACTGGGTGTACATAGAGGTTTTATGTGAAAACCATCAGCATAGAATGACTTTAAAAAACAGTCTGGAGAAAAAATAAAAAATAAATAAAAAAAATTGACCTACCCTACCTAGATTTTTTTTCAATGTTACCTGAACCACAACATTGTTTTTTTAGGCCTAATTGTCCAGTAAGCTGGAACCTTGATTTTTTTGGAAATGGTGGAGAATAAGCTATAGGGAAATTACCACATTTTATAGAGATCTTGACAGTTACACAAATACAGAGCCTCACAGTAGAATGCATGTGTTCGACCAAGAGAATTCATAAACCTGTAGGAAAACGTGTTGCAGCTATTGACTTTCTGCTGTCAACTCGAAAATGTAAGTTTATTGATGTTTTGCATGTTTGTTTAACAATTTTGTTTTTGTTTTTATGAAACACTAATATTTAACTTTTTATCGCACACATTTTTCTTAATAGTTCATGCGTTCATTGTATGCATACAAAAGTTTAAATGCGTATGTGATAGAACCAACAGGAAAAGTGGCTATAACAGACCTGTCAAGGGTCTTGAGTGGCTGAGAGTGAGACGAGATCTAGGGGGGTCCGGGGGCATGCACCCCGCAAATTTTTTTGGATCCTAGATTGTCTGTGATGTGTTTTGGGGCTATTTCCTGAGAAAAATTAAGACTATTTTTTTTCCTGAAATTAGCCCTTTTTTGCTTGAAAAATATTTCAGTGAAAAATATAATGAAGAAAGACAGAACGTGTCATTTTTAATGAAACATAATTCTTCGCCGGTGAGCCACTTGCTGACATTTTTTAGCCAATTTTGTTTTGTTCACATAGACACCGGTGATGTAGTTTCCGGTACATGTGGTATTTAGGTAAGAAACCACTAAAACAGCCAGACTGTCTCGGTAGTAATTATACGACATTTTATGAAATCCAAACATTGCTTTTTTCATTTTTTAGTTTTTGAAGAAATGCGTGAGAAATTGCTAAGTCAGCGTGAGACCGTCATTGCATGCCAAAAACCGTGAGACTCACGGGGAAACCGCGAGACTTGACAGGAATGCTATAACAGATAGCGATATATAGTAAATATGTTTCTTTCTCTTGGATACAAATACAACTGAAACTGCAAGAAAAATTCCAACTTTATCTTTGTAACTAAAGAAGGTAAGGACTTCGTAATTAATAGTAATCGATACACTATGGTTAAAGACAAGTGGTTGTTAACCTCTCTTTCTGACCTTTATTTTCTATTGGCCATGACGGCCATTTCATTCCAACTACAGCTGTTCCAAGCATGACAGCGGGTGCAGCCATCAGCCTTTTATTTCTCTTGATAAGCTGCAGGTATCTGAACAATTTACTGCGACCTGACATTGTTGGATACAAAGTTGACAGAAAAATGACAACATGCAACTATAACGGAAGCGGCATTTTAGCTGAAAATCGTGCGCCCAACTGTAAATAGGTTACACAACACTATAATAGGAAATGTTTGGTGGACAATTTGTGACAAGTGCAATTCCAAATTTTTCATGTTTTTGATTTTTTTTGTAAGATGTTTATGATACAGATTTCGATTCTTATGTATATTGAATCAATTTTTAGGTCTGCAATGCAATAATTATCAGTGCCACACAAAAAAGACCTGCTAAGTCAAACGCTGTTCACTGTGGAAATTGTTGTATTTATAACACTAAATGTACTTAATGTAGAACAAAGAACAATAATATCACCAGTTTAATAATCAAGAATACTATGCATGTAAAATATTGATAACCTTTAATACCCTGGCTGAATCTTGTGACTATTAGCTGACAGAGAATGTTCTCTTACAGAATACTTGTTTTTTTCAATGAGTTAACCAGGTAACATGCTGATCGTGTATTTTTTCATATTAGGTCAGAAGTTTCATATACTACCATAGTAAGTGATGTTAAATGACATCACAGAAATAAACAAGATGTTATCCTTCAATACAGTTTTATAGAACTTGTATCCTGTTATAATGTTGATGCTGGGGAAAAAATAGTAAATTTACTACATGGCTTGATACTGATCCCGCATGATGCTATACACTCTCATACAAGATTAATTTACTAACACTGTTTCACAACATACGGGGTCAGTAAAAACATTTATAAGTATTAAGTCCATGAATGTAAGTGAAAATAATACAACCAAAACTTGATATTTGCCTTCTTATTAAGTAAACATTCTGAATACCTGTAACCGACATTATACTGGCTCAAAGGACTCAACACGGCTATTTTAAAGGACTCAGCAGAATCTCTGTGAATTCCCACTTCTAATCAAGCCTTTGGAACTTCTAGATGATTTTTAAACAAAACATTTTTAATGCATTTATAACTTATGACAAATTTATTTCATCAATAATGCTTAATAAATGTGGCCTATAGGGTGGTAACAAGGTTTTCTAAGATTTGACCTGGCGATCTTGTTTTTAGACGCATGTTACCCAGATTCAAACATGGTCACGATATTTTCAAGATTATCATTCTGACAAAGTTTCATCAAGTTTCAGTAATAAATATGGCCTCTAGAGTGGTAACAAGATTTATCAGAGTTGACCTAGTGACATATTTTTTAACGCAAGTTACCCAGATTCGAACTATGATGGTGTAATAGTGTTTTTAAGTTGGATTTATAACTTTTAATACATAAATCATCATAAGCATTGATAACAAGATATATCACTGCTCTAATTAGGAAACACGTGAATATATAGTTAATATTACATGACTGTGTAGTACTGATGGGTTGTATTCTACCAGCCTGCAGGGCATGTGGAATACGATGTCATATAATCAACTTGTGCAATACAACACACTGAAAATCCACAGCATTTTAATATTTCATTTTGTATATATCTCTTTACAAAAAGTAAAACATCTTGTAAACAATTATTTTATATAAAATCTGTACATTTTCACAAAAGGAAAACATATCACACGAAGAGCATGTTACTTTGTATGACACACACTTTTATTGTAAATGTCCGAGCTTTTCTTCAAATGGAACAGGTTTATCACATCATCTCTCATAACTCTTATGGATATTTACGATACATAACACATCAATGTAGTCTGCTTTCCCAGCCATTGAGTACAGAAACATATTTCACTTTTTGAAATTCCTATCCAGTTCCTGTTATTTTAGTATGAATATCTATGTTATAACCAGTAATTAGTTTATTGGTTTCTAACCTTCAGAGGAAACAAGAAGGTTACGCACAACAGATTTCTGATTTCAACTGAATTCTGTTGGATTGCACAAACAGTTGTATCACTCCTCTAATGACAAAATGATGGCAAAAATAAATGCACACATCACACAAAAGATATTTTAAGGAGTGTCCACTCCATTTTGACTTGATTTCAAACTTAATAAGTCCTTTTAAAGTATTTTTGCACAAGCAATCTCCAAGCTAATCTCTGTTTTGTTGGTGATAAATAAAGACTCTCGTGAAAGATGTTGAAGTTTGCAAGTTGCAGGTCTTTCAAATACTTCTCACAGATCACCTGCAACACATTGAACAGTGGTAATGTATGGTCAATTCTGATATTTATTTAATGCTTTTCGGTGGTTTATAAAGAAATATGAGTGAATTAAAACTGGTAATTTGCTGTTTCAAACAGTGAAAATTAACAGTGATAAGTATCGATAATTTTCATTGTTTACCGGAACTATTTTTGGCAAAAATACAAAAATAATCTTTTGTAAGCAAAAAAATAAAGAAAATTTGTTGGATTCGAAGGAAAACTGATTTTAATTAAAATTAAAATAGATATTCCTACAAATCCAACAAATATCCTCTGTGTAACAGGTTAAGGCTAGTGGAAAGTAAAAATCAGTAACGCACTTAAGGAGGATTTTATACCCTGGTAATTTAGCTCTTTCAGTGCTGGAACCGAATTTTGAAGGTCTTTGCAAACAGTTTGGATACTGATGAGACGCCACAGAATGTGGCGTCTCATCAGGATCCAAACTGTATGCTATTCTGATAGTATTCTTTGAAAAAAATCGAAGAAAACGTTAATTTTAAAAATTCAGCAGACAACATTTTAGCAGACGCCAAATTTAGGTCTGCATCCGGCATGAGGTTGACTCAGACTAAGAGGCTTTAGATAAATATGCTTGGCACAATGGAGGGGACCTCAAGAAATAACAAATAACTGGGTGGGGCCACTGAAGGCTTCACCCCACACCCCACCCCTGCACCAACGGAAAAAGATTCTAGTTGTGCTTTACACATTTTACTTATCACGACTTCGTACAATGAACTTGACTTGTGAACCACCACAAAAATGAGTTGTTTTAATCTAGAATTGGGCCCATGTAACATAGTGATGTAAATGTATGAATGAATAACATATATGAATACTATATTTTTAACAAGCAAATTGGTTGAATTGATATCCCTCGCGAATATAAAGATTTTGTGACCATCGGACAGAACGACTGACCGACTACGCCAATTCTATATCCCTTCGCCTTTGACGGGGGATAATAATGCCAATATTAACAATGTGTTGCATGTTTTTTCTGAATAATTTTTAAATAGTCATTTATAAGCTGTACATGATTCAAATACTTACTGAGCTCAGGAAGAATGGGTAGGCATCCCTGGGGACCTTGTCTTTAAAACCTCGAGCCTGAAACAGTCGAATTTACCTAGTGAATACAGCCATATGGTATATTAATGGTTTATGCATGTCTATTCCATGCTTAATAAAATTTGAAAGTATAACAATACTTTATGTAAGTAAGTATATGTAATAAATAATAAGTATACTATTCCTTTGAAGTCACAATAGCATATGAACCTTGTTCTGGGAAAACTGGGCTTAATGCATGTGTGTAAAGTAGTGTAGTCCCTGATCTGCACAGGCTAATCAGGGACAACACTTTCTGCCTACACTGAATTTTCGCTAAGAAGAGACTTCCTTTAAACGAAAAATACAATTAAAGCGTACTGCACAGGCTAATCTGGGATGACCCTCTATGCACATGCATTAGACCCAGTTTTCCCAGAACTGGCACATATTATACCGTTTCCAGGTGTATGTGAGCTTGACTGGCAACTTCAAAAGCTAAATCCCTCACACTGGCATCATCTTTCTGTCGAAGAACCTGCTCCTGTGAAACTTTGTGCTGGAAGACAACAAAAATGCAGATTTTTATCTATTTATTTTACCACCCTCAACATGAAAGGAAGTGGCTTATTGAAACACTTTTGATTTGGTGCTTTTGAAGGTAATGGAAAAAAGTACTTTTTTAAAATGACAAACCTTTACAATATTCAAAAGAAGGGATCAATAAATATTTAGATTTCAACAAAATCACGTTTAAATGCTTGTAACAATGTATTATAGCCTTATAAAACAATAAGCATTCCAAATATTTTTTAATTTCTAGCCTCTGTGTAGAGTGTTTACAGGTCACTGCTAAAGAAAGTAAAATTTCTTAACAAAAACACTTTTTACGTTATTTTATGTGCTAAACCTTTCCGTCATCATAATAATTATGCTACATGCCATTATACAAGTATTTTATGATTGGTGCACAAGAAAATACTAATGTTTCATGTTCGATTTACTTCAAATTTAATTGCAGAAATTATTACATGCTGAATACATGTCAACATGTAGCATTGTTACAAAACCGTACACTTTGTAACATAAGAAACTTTTTTCTTCAATAATTCATTCAATTTCTACATTTTCTTTCATTAATTAACCTAGAGCTTTGCATATCTATGAAGATAACATACTACTTGAATTCTCAATGCAATCACTTACAAAATGTGGAAGAAGTTTGCTCCAAAAACTTACAACATTTTATGCCACTGCCAAACCCATGGCTAAGTGAAAGGTCACAGAACTATGTCATGTGTGAATCAGTGAGCATGAAAACGTGTCTAGGACACTTCCTAGTGATGACATATTGTAAATTTTAATTTAATAACTTGAGAAATGTGGAAGAAGTTCGCTTCACAGACTTATACAATTTTATGCAGACAATTGACTGACCGCCCGACGGAAAGAGCTTCTCCAATATACCCCCTCTTAAACTGTGTGTGCCAGGAAAGAATAACAAATAAGAGATACACATTTCGGAATTCTGGATGCATTTGCGTAAAGTGTCATCCCAGATTAGCCTGTGCAGTCCGCACAGGCTAATCAGGAACAACACTTTCCGCCTTAACTTGTAAAAGAGTACCAAACTGAAGACAACCTTTATGAGTAGTTCTATTGGGAGGTACACTTTGCCCCTAATGGCGTGATAGCGTACACCTCTTAGGTGGGTGACCAGCCCTTGACATCGACCCAGGTGACTAGCAGCATGGTCGGCATTCAAGTCTGCTATGCCTGTAAACCAATCAAATGGGAGGTTACAAGTGATGAGTGTTTAAAACTACTATACCTGCCAATCAATCAAATGTGGAGTTACAAGTGATTAAAATGCTAAGCAAGCCAACCAATCAATTGTACAGTTACAAGATAAGCATGCAAATAGTTATTATGCCTGGAAACCAATCAAATGTGAGGTTACAAGACTTAACAAACAAAACATAAGCATTCAAATTTGATTTGCTTGCGAACCGGTCAAATGTGTGGTATTAACAAATGATATAGTATTTTAAGGTTGAACACAATCTTTTTTTTTTTTTTTTTTATACCACATTTATATAGCCCTTTTCATACTCGAGATGTACGTTCAAAGGCGCTTTACATTTTTTACCCTGATCACGGGTACCCATTTATACACCTGGGTGGAGAGGAGCAGATGTGGGATAAATTTCTTGCTCAAGGAAATTTCAGTGGTCAGGGCGGGATTCGAACCCGGGACCTCTCGATCCCTAAGCCAGTGTCCTACCATTAGACCACTGCTCCCACAATCCATGACAAGGGATGGATAACAAATCAAGTTTGGATATCTCAACATTATCTAATGGTATTCCTATACCCAACCATGCATTATGAAATTCTTGTTATTACCTTTAGTTTGCAATAGTAAATAGTTCAGACAAGTCACTGTATTTTCTGCTGCATCTTCTACATCCTTCAAACTTCGGAACTTATCTGTCTCCGTTTGCTTTACCTGTACAATCGAAAGCATGGTTTAGTTGATGAATATCTTTACCTCTAATTAATTCACCAACAACATTTAACATTTGTTTTGAAAAACACATAATTATAACTGTTCAGAATTGTACAGTCTATTTTTGAAAAACTGGCTCATAATAACAAGAGGTTCGTGTGCCTTATGGCACTTACCGGAGAAATAATGGAACTAAACTATTATGACTTGAAATGTGACTTCTAGATGGTAACAAGCTTTTTCTTTAATTTGACCTAGTGACCTAGTTTTTATCTCAAATGACCCAGTTTCAAACTCCGTCAAGATTTCATTGGGACAAATATTCTGACCAACATTCATGAAGACTAAAAATGTGAGTGTTAACAAGGTTTCATTATAGCCTTATAAGGAAAACGGCCCCACCCCCTGGCTGCCATGTGTTTCAACAGACCGGAATCATTTTCGAACTCAGCCCAGAAATCATAAGAACAAATGATCTGACCAAGTTTTATGAAGATTGGACTAAAAATATGACTTCTAGAGTGTAAACAAGCTTTTCGAATAGCCAAATAAGGAAAACTGCCCCGCCCCCTGGCAGCCATGTTTTTACACAGACCAGAACCATTTTCGAACTCGGCTGAGAAAACTTTAGAAAAAATGTTCTGACCAAGTTTCATGAACATTAAACAATAAATGTGACGTTTAGAGTGTCAACAAGGTTTTACTATAGCTTTATAAGGAAAACTGCCACACCCCCTGGCGGCAATATTTTTCAACAGACCAGA
Source organism: Dreissena rostriformis (assembly GCA_007657795.1). Lineage (NCBI taxonomy): Eukaryota > Metazoa > Mollusca > Bivalvia > Myida > Dreissenidae > Dreissena > Dreissena rostriformis. Next base: position 24,683 of record VMBQ01007532.1, on the reverse strand, counting down.
ACCATTTTGGAACTCGGTCCAGATACATGTATATCTAAGAACAAATGCTCTGACCAAGTTTCATGAAGATTAGACTTAACTGTGACATCTAGATTGTTAAAAAGGTTTTGCTATAGCCATATAAGGAAAACTGCCTCGCCCCCTGGCCCCTGGCGGCCATGTTTTTTAACGAACCGGAACCAATTGTTCTGACAAATTTTCATGAAGATTGAACTATAAATTTGACTTCAAGAGAGGTTTTACTATAAACATACAATGTATAGGGAAAACTGCTGCCCCCTGGCAGCCAAGGTTTTTCAACGAACTGGATTCATTTTCGAACTGAGATGTCATTAGAACAAAATAATGTTCTGAGCAAGTATACATGAAGATTGGACTATAAATGTGACTTTTAGAGTGTTAACAAGCGTTTTCTTTATTTTGACCTAGTGACCTTCTTTTTGACTTAACGTAAACCAGTTTCGAACTTGGCCAAGTTATCATTGAGACAAATCTTCAAGTTTCATGATGATCGGATAATAAATGTGGTATCTAGAGTGTTAACAAGGCAAATGTTGACGAAGCACCACAGACAACGCACAAAAGGCGATCAAAAAAGCTCACCATGAGCTTAAAAGTTAAAACTTTCATCATGTATTGTATGTTTGCTTTAAAACCCATAAGCCTCATCATTCGTAAAAAAAGGACAAAAAAGAATGAATGTGTTTCTTTGGCAGACAAAATAAATGCACCATACTCCCTACCCAATAAAGCATTCAGTTTTGAAGCAGCACACTCATGATTCAATATTCATATGTCATTTTGTTAGCATAATGAGGTTTCACATGATGGCAGAAACTATGTTTAACATCAGACAAGATTTATTACTGTATTCTAGCCATAATGAGGCTAGACGACACATTCTGCCTTAACTGGATTTTCGCTAAGAAGAGACATCATTTAAACGAAACAAAAATCCATAAAAGCGGAAATTGTCGTCCCTGATTAGCCTGTGCGGACTGCACAGGCTAATCTGGGATGACAATTTACGCACAAGCATTATGCCCAGTTTCCTCAGAACACGACACATTTATCAACAGGTTTGTCGAGTGTATCTCACCCTTTCGTCGAGTATTCTTGTAAACCAGGCTTTGGATAGTTTGTGCTTCTGTATATGCTGAAACAATTACCATGGTAACAGCTCAACACATGTACCGATAATTAGAACAGGTGATGATGTAAAAAAACAAAACAGAATGAAAACAAAGCTGTTTTTGTGAAAACACAATGCCCCCTACTGCACTTTTTGACCCATATATTTGACCTTTGACCTTGTCGGATGACCTTGACCTTTCACCACTCAAAATGTGCAGCTCCATGAGATACACATGCATGCCAAATATCAAGTTGCTATCTTCAATATTGCAAAAGTTATGAGCAAGGTTAAAGTTTTGGGACAGACAGACACACTCATACAATGACAGACAGACAGACAAGACAGACAGGCCAAAAACAATATACCCCCCCCCCTTTTTTAAAGGGTGCATAATTAGCTACTGTTTGGCAAATGAACATTATTTGCATTTATTCTACCACGTTATATGATAGGACACATGTTTTTCATTAAAATGAAAAAAATATTCAAGTATGATGTGCTCAGGAATGGGTCTTCTTTTTACTTTGTTTCATGGGTATTAAAAAATGAACATTTAATAATGTGTCTATAGAAAATAGCAATTATAATGACAGAATACTGGTAATCTGCATTATATTTTTCTGTTTGTCTTGATGATGTTCATTAATTTAAGCAATACCGAATGTACTTACTTGTGCCAATTCCAGCAAAATAGGCGCCTTTGGGGGTTTACCCTGAAACATGAACTGCATTACATCAATATGTTTTCTGATATTTATTGTGAATTTTGATACTACTTATACTTCAATAATTACTCCTAAGAACTGATGTTAACTGATAACTGATAGTTTTATTTCATAATTTAATTTAACTAGGTACATAATTTTGAACATCATCTCAAATAAGGATTAATTTTTGTACTATTCAAGTGTGTTTGCCATATTTAAGTGTTTATACAATAATTTTTAACACACATTTAAATTAGAATACCTTGTACTATTTACCAGGAAATTAGAACAACTTCTAAAATTTACTTTTGTCCTTTACAATGTGTTGGAGGATTTTTTTGATACTATAAAAGAGTGATCATATATCATGATACCATAAAACAGTGTTAATATATTAATCAATGTAATACATGAGAGCCTCCCTCTGTGAAAAGGGGGTTTAATGCATGTGCGTAAAGTGTTGTACCAGATTAGCCTGTGAAGTCCTCACAGGCTAATCAGGGACAACACTTTACTCTTTTATGATATTTTTCGTTTAAAGAAAGTCTCTTCTTAGCAAAAATCTAGTTTAGACGGAAAGTGTTGTCCCTGATAAGCCTTTGTGGACTGCACAGGCTAATCTGGGACAACACTTTATGCACAAGCATTTAACCCCCTTTCACAGAGCGAGGCTCATATATTTTCTTTGTTCATTACTTGCCTCAAACGTTGCATTGATAGAATCTTTCCAGAACTGAAATCTCATAAAGGCTCTCATGTGATCTGTTGTCACATCCTGTACCTGGAAATATATAAGACATTTTTTGTTTCAAATTAAGTATCAAATTCAAGAATAAGGCATTCATACAAATGTTGTATAAATACTGTGTTGTCTGTTGAATATTTAAAATTCAAAATGATAAGTTACTAGTATTACCATTTACAAGATCAATTATTGTTGGTCATTAAACTATTGTTTTGTTTTGTTTCTTAATACAAATGTTTAAATTTAGATTAAGATTCCTTAGGTGAAAAAGAAATCAGACAGTCCTTTACTGAATGTTGTTGGTCACTTCTCCATACAGTTGTGTTTTACCAGTACATAGAAATATCACAATCATACACCAATCTTGCTTGAGGACAAGTTGGGAAATTGGAATAATTGATACATTATATATTTGGGACAATAAATTAAAAAAAAATAAAATAAAATAAATAATATTGGAAATATGAGCATCTAACTGGACACAATTTAATGAAAATGTCTAAACCCCAACCTGAGCTAATTCAATGTATAAAGCCCTGAGGGCCAATGCAGCTGCCTGGCATTGCTTGTCATACAGCAGAGTGCACAGGAAGTTCTCATAATCACACTTCCTGAAAGCAGAGGAAATATACATTTAGAAGAATAGAATCTTTACACATGTGAATTATCATAGTTACATTTGTAAGCTATATTTAACAATGATAAAGCATGCTTACCAAAATGTAATCAACTAAGAAACATTAATCCTGCAATGCAAATGTTATAAGTTATTGAAAGTATGGTTCCACAAAAAGCAGATCCAACTGTTGAAATCACTGTTGGGTTCTCTTTTTCGTGATGTGGTCAGATTGTTGATTTCTCAAATCAATAAGGCTTGTTTATTATCCAAAGTGGCTTGTTTTCTCATCTCTTAAATTTCACTCTGATGAAGATATTCTTTCCGTTATAGGACATAAAAGAGGACCTTACTTTCATTAAAGTCTGTGAACAATTTTTTAAGGAACCCAACACCAATTTTCACCCCACTCTGTTTTTTGGGGAATACAGACAAAACCCTTCAAGGACAAAAACCCTCCCATCATTTTCATAGGGGGCGGACAAAAACCCTCCCATGAAAAAACAGGGGCGGACAAAAACCCTCCCATGAAAAAACGGGGCGGACAAAAACCCTCCCGTGAAAGCAATTAAACACCGACAAATGTAATTGTTTCACACAGTGTTGCATTCATTAATCCGAAAAATTTCCCCATGTTGTGTATTGTGTTTTCAGGGGTTTGAAATTGAAAGAAGAAAATGTGTATCGATTAACTGTATACATACCGCTTTTCTAATGTGCATATATAAAATATCCGATAATCCAATATAATAACAACATCAATTAAAACATAAAATGAGGCCATTTATAGACAAGTGAATTTAAATTTAGACTGAATGCAATACGATACAGAGCAACGTTTCATCGCGTCATACGCGCATTAATGCAAAAAACGTGCTTCCCGGGGACTTTCTGAAAACCTTGCGAAAATGAAAGTGAAATTCTGTTAAAAAAGATCAATAGCACATACATTGTAACAGCATTACCGGTAGTCGCTTACGGTTACACGGCTTTTGTCCGCCCCCGTTTTTTCATGGGAGGGTTTTTGTCCGGCCCCATTTTTTCATGGGAGGGTTTTTGTCCAGCCCCTATAAAACTGATGGGAGGGTTTTTGTCCAGGAGGGTTTTTGTCCGGCATTCGTTTTTTGGTGCAGATATTGTGAGTCGATAAGTGAAATATATGACAAGCGCCCAAAGGTCCCTTCTGTACTTGTAACCAGAATCTAATTCCTACCAATCCCTAGTACAAAAATGCTACGTAACTGCCACTTTCATAAGGTATACACCATTAAAACATCAAACTTAAACGTCACTGTATTAACAACACTCCCAGTCTCCGTCTGGTTATCACTAAATAATGATGTGGTTCAGTGCAATGAAATTGTCGTCTATGCATTTGCAACCTGAACATGCACACACCGAAATGGCCATACTCAAATCTGCTGTCCACATTTGTCTAGGCAAGGATCTCCAGGCATGGATCCAGCAACTCTTGGCCTTTTCCATCACTTTACATGTGTTTAAGTGACCAGTCTTACATTAACAGGAGAAATTTGAAGAATTACATTTCTTTTGTTCATCATTTCAACATTGATGTAAAAGATCTAATTTTTCCAATTTTCATACTTTTTAGACTCCTATTAGATTGCTGCAGCAGTGGCAGATACCTTACATAGTCAACAAGTAGGAAATACTTGGTGCTAACTTATAACTGCAGTACTCAATTTAGGGACATGGTCAGGACCTGAACGAATTCAGGGAAAATCAGTGACATTCTTGATCTCTGTGGAAGAGATGAGCATGAAGTGGACACACGCATAATGAGGCCGAAGTAAGAGCCCTAGCTGTTGTTGCCACTAAGCAACATGCTCAAAAAAACATACCAACGCATCCCTACCAGGTTAAATCAACAACCAATGATGAGGATATACTACAGGTCTGATAGGTTTGAGCTGCATCTTTGCTTCTTTCACGTCTTCACCATTAAGTGCTTAGATTATGCTCAAAAACTATTTATGATTTCTTCAATACCATTCGGGTTGTACCACGCTCTTGCAAATCTCGCAAGGTCATGTCAGGGCTTTGACATATTACCTATCTATCTATACTGTCTAACTCCCCTTTCGGGTATTATTGACATTATTGGGATGTATAATGGTGCAGATTTTTGAACGGTGTGATGGCATTATAAGTTTGTGTTTCTGTTTCTGGATAAAGCTGGGTTCCCACTGCCGATCAGATCAACTTGATCAAGCCCGAGCAAGCGGTCGGGTACTGGTCTGGTTCGGTCGGCATGAGTGGTCAGGGGCGGTCGAGTAGGTCGGGCTTTCTACCCGATATTTTTTGACATGTAAAAAAATATCGAGTAGCAGTCGAGTAGGAAATGGATCGAGAAGCGCTCGGGAAGTGGTCGTGTATTAGTCAAGTAGAAGATCGAGTTGATAGTGAAGCAATCGTGTGGCGATCGGATTGACATCTTTTACACGATCTGTACCTGATCCGCTCGACTTTTACCCAAGTTATTTTAGATCGCAACACGATCCACTAGACCTCTATTGGATTTGATGTACAGATTTACTAGACTGCTACCGGACGGCTACCTGACGGCTACTCGACCGTACACGATCACTTCCTGATTGCTATTCGACCATACACGAGCTTATGTCACTAAAACAAAAATCATGAAGTTTTTATTCTACAAGTTTCAATACACGACCGTTCGCGACTTTGTACATTTGTAGTACGACCATCACGATCTGGTGGTGTGAAGATCTGGTGGCGATCGAGCTGAGGTCCGCTTGGTCGAGCTGAGATCGTATAGGGCTCGTGTATAGGTCGAGATGATTGAGCGGAAATCGGAAAGATGGTAGAGTGGACGTCGTGAATTGGTCGTGTGGTGGTCGTGTGTTATCAACAAGAGGTCGAGAAGAAGTCGTGTATACCCTTTTTAGTCGAGCTTGGTCGGGAAATTTCGGTGATCGGGATGATCGGATCGGCAGTGGGAACCCACCATTATGTAATTTGACAATTTACAGTTCCAAATAAATGTACTTCACTAAATTGGTGCAATAAGCCAACGGCGTAGTTTTATCAGACTGTTGATTTTTGGCTGTATGCGAAAAGGTCGAACTTATTTGACGACAAAGTGTCTTCATTCGAGCGCAAGCTCGAAAACAGTTTTTTGACATTTGGTTCGACATGGGCGCTGCCATCTTGTGTTATCCTTGGTTATTCCTCGTGTAATCAGTCCTACTGGTGGAGCCGCAGGTCGCGTGTGAACGTCAAGAAAAAATTCAGAAGGATGGCACAAATACTAAGCGGGAAGGATGTGTCAGAGTAATGTTTTTTATTGTTTAAATACTTCGTCTTTAAGTTTATGCATCCAGATACAGTTGTCATTTCGTTGTACGGCTGTTTTAGGGTAGAGGAAGACTACATTTGTACTTGTTAAAAAAGTTGTTTACATATCTCATATTAGTTCTGGCTACCATAACTTTAAATGTCGCTTTTTTATGATTTTTGACTGGCGCGACTTTGTACAGGTCTGTCAAGACTACATAAACTGTTCGCTGAAATTTCTTTAGCTAATCTCATATCAGTCATATCATTACAGTATCACTCACTAACCATTCAAACACACATCACATCACACAGCACATATACCAGTGATGCGTATTTGAACCTAACTTTTATGTTAAGTCAAATTACTTTGTACTTATGTGCAATATAAATTTTACTTTATTTTGTCACCAAAAATGCCTGCTAGTTGCTTGTTTGTTTTTTAGAAGCAAGTATTTTCAAGAGTTGGCTGTTATTCATTATTGTATCAACCAAAATTACTTAACCAAATGGGGGCAATTGAGGCTTGACAAGCTCAATTGGTCATTGTCGGCCCGGGTACTACTTAAATGTACCCCGGGTACTCTTAAGTTTACTTAAATGTACCCTGGGTACAGAAAATAAACTAAAACGTACCTGCGAATTCTAACACTCAATTGGTCGTTGTCCGCTATTTGTTTTCAAATTAATTTTGTTCATTTTTATGTCAACATTTTTTAAAATGGCCTCTGTATTGTCAAAACTCGTACTCAAAAAAGAATGTTGAGGCAGGTTTTGTGCAAAGAGAATTTTGTTTCGTATTCCGTAACGCGTTTTACTTCATCGGATTTTGGGTGGGAATAAAACTTGTGTACAGTCTAAATTGGCCGAGTAAGTTTTAGTATATTTTCCGTACCCAGTGTACATTTAAGTATACCTAATAGTACCCGAGGTATATTTAAATAGTACCCGAGCCGACAATGACCAATCAAGAATAATTGAGCTTAAGTTATGTACTACAGAAAAAAAACTGTATGCTTACTAGTGATTTACTGTAAAGTGACTTCACGCGGCTGAAAAAAGTGGAACCTTGACAAATTTTAGGGGGGTGGGCAGTACACCAATCCCCCCCCCCTCTTACTTTGCATATGCATTTAGAAAAATCCACTTGCTATATCACAATATACAAATTAAGCATAGTTAAAATGAGAAAATACACTGAACTCAGATAGTATACCATTCTTAACTGATTTGCCAACAGTTTTAAATCCAATGGCACTTTTTAAATGTAATTAAATGAAAATTTACTAACATAATTGTATTGTTTGGAATAGATTTGAATAACTAAAATAACAAGGGAAAAGATCAGATAAAACATGTACTGGCCATAGTGTTCAAACCTGCATGGGACCTCTAAAAGAAAAGCTAATGCTACAGTGCCCCAGATAATTATTTGGGAAATAGGGTTTTCACCCACTGATTTTGAAAAATAGGGTGATTTAGTTTTTAAATAGGGTGAAAAGTTATAAAAAATTATGCTATAAAATCATTGCTGCTTTACTTCTGTTGCACAGACTGGGTGCAGTATGCACATTTCAACTTTTTCTGTCCCACCAAAGTCAACAATTTCTAACCAGGAATATGACCTTTTCCACTGTTGACAGGTTTTTTTCAGTCACAGACTTTCCATCATGTTTTTTGGATGCTTTAAACTGCTGCATACACAGTTTCTAACAAATCGATAAACTAATGATTCGGCACATATTCGCTCTTGCCTACTTGGTTGGAAAAAGTTCGAAATTGACATATATTAAGCGGATTTAGCGCAACAATCGCGGACGTCTTTCGACCTCGCTTAGACAATTTTATTACGCACCTTTATAGAAACTGAAAGAACAGACGCTTTACAAATACATGCACGTCATAAATATTTTGGTCAGATGCTTAATTTGCTATGAAATTTAGTCCTCATAGCATTTGAATGACTTCAACTGTTTTGCTACCCGTCATCGAGGCGCTTGCTAACTTTCGAATGAATAAAAACGTCGTCGCGGTACGAGAAAATACTGGAATAGCGCAAAGCATTTTCAATCGAGGCTTGTATCATACGCATCAAATTTAAAGAATTAGCATAAAAGTCAAATCGATTGCATTTTCAATACACATTATATTGAATTTGTTTGCGTTTTTAAACATTTTAATAGGGTGAAAAATGCGGATACGCAGCTTATCTGGGGCACTGTGCTACCCCAACACCACACAAGCTTTTGAATTTAAATGGTAGTTTAAATGCTACGTTGGTATGAAAGGTTTTTATTATTGATTAAAAGTGTTGAGTGTTACAAATGCTGTATTTTTTGTAGAACTTCAATTGATGATTATCAATAAACATACAAAATGTTCAAACATATTTCTTAGTCAGGAGTGTATCTGTATCTGTTTGGATACGTAGAAGGACCACTTCTGGTATATTTCTACGGGGAGGAGGCTCCTAGAAGTGATCCGGAAGGGCTTGTTTAAAACCCTCGATTGTCTGTTGGCGCCACACACTTTCTTCCAGATGGTTCCACAACACAAGTGTTTCCACAAAAAAAGAGTTTTTTAAATGATTTGTTTGAGCACTAGGAATTTTGAATGCATGAGAGTTATTACTTACNTAATTTGAAGATGAGGTATCGTTGGAAAAGGTTGAGAATTTAAGTGTTCTTGTACCGAGATACCATTGTCTATTGTAAACACAGATTGAAATTGCGTAAGTAAAACTTCAGCTTTTTCTTTGGCATCAGATAATAAGTTACCTTTCTTTTTTAACGGTGCCACTCCGATGTTATCCTGTTTCTTAGATTTTATATAGTTCCAGAAGGGTTTAGAGTTATGCTTGTCCATACCGTCCTGTATTATTTTATTTACATGATCCCATTCTGCTCTACGGAGGTTTCTTTTACATTCCTTTTGATATTGTTTAAAACGGCCCTTGATATTGTTTAAAACGGCCCCAAGATCCTGTTTTCTTTGCTTGTTTATACAGACGAGCTTTCTTTTTCAAAGATTTTTTAATATTTCTGTTAAGCCAAGGTAGGTTCTTCTGATGTTTATGTATTTTCGATGGCACATGTTTTTCAACACTGTTTTTAATACCATTTTTAAAAATCAACCACAATTCTTCAATGTTGGTATCATCGTTTACTTTGTCAATAATATTGTCAGAAATACAGTCTGGCAATCTTCCTTGATGGCATTCCAATCAGCTTTGTTGTATTTAAAAACTTTCCTTGGTTTTGAGTTAATAAAATGAGGTTTGATGTCTGAATCAATCACTACCATGTCGTGATCCGAGATACCAGGTACGTTGGTAGTACTTTTAATTAACGACGGGTTTGAAGTAAATGTTTGATCAAGTAAAATTCTTTGACGAGTTGGATCAAAATGTACCCGAGTTAAATTATTTTAACTCATGATATCAATTAAGTGTTGTTGGATAGTTCTATCTTGAATGACTACCCGGTACACACGGTAAGGGTGGTCCAATCTATGTCAGGACATTTAAAATCCCCTGATAATATAAGTTCTTTCGGTTTTCTGTCGTTAAGACGTTCTAATGATGATTTAAGGTTATCTTGGTCTGCCATAGATCTTTTCGGCATATAAAAAGTACCGATATAAAGAGTTTTTCTGGATTTCAAAGAAATCTTAACTAGTTCAATTTCACAATCTGTTATAAATTCAATACATTCAACTGACGTCAAATTGGAACGGATAGCTACAAAAACACCGCCACCGCGCGTGCCACGGTCATTTCTATATATAGTGTATTCTTCAGGAAAATTTTCAGATGATATAATTGCTTTTGGCGAAGATTGTCCAGGTTTCACGCCATGTAGCCAAGATTCAGTGCCACAAATAATGTCTGGTTTTATATAACTTGTTGCAATTTTAAATTCGGATGTTTTGTCACGAATACTTCTACAGTTGACGTTCAAGATTCTCAAGTTCTGTTTCGGTGGTAATACATAAGGAGATTCATTAATGTCAGATTTACCAGATTTCTTCCTCGAAGAAGCACGTGAGGAACTTTTTCTGCTATTTGCCATACTATTACTGTTGTGCATCGGGCTACTTGTATGTAAGGGGTCAAAGACCTCGGATTGTATCAAATCAACTGTAAAATCAAGAACGGATAATGGTTCAAAAGAGTTTGAAAGTTGGAGTTCATAACTTTTAAATGTAAAACTGTCACAGTTCAAGTTATCACATTTGCAACATTTCCAGACCACACTTGATCTTTCCAAATTTTTCATGTCAGTACTACACATAGATAAACAGGACTGGTGGTACCAAATACTACAATCATCGCACGCTATAATCCCTCCTGGGACCAAGTAACAGGCATGTCACACATTGCACAAGGCCATACAGGTTCATTTCTAGCTGGGCCAGGATTTGGTTCAATGTTGCCGGACAAAAGTAAAATTATAGCAATCAGTAGACCACTCCTTGCATCTGAAAATGCTCTGGGTTTCAGGTGTAAAATGTTCATAGACCTAAATATACATGTTACAATTATTGTTCCTCATGTGTACAATGGTTGTTCTGATCTGTTGTTCACACAGTAGAGTACGAAAACCAAACAAAGAATTGTTGACCACATGTAAGACGCCATAATGGATGATGTTGGAATGGTGGGTGGGGTATGGTGTGCGGCTCCTGGGTGGAAAGTTAGCCTGACATGGAGATACCCGACTTACTTACACACATAAATCGATAAAATATGTTATAAAGAGTTAATTTTACTTAAAGTAACATTAATACTCAAAAATCATCGAAAATTTCGTAAAGTATTTTGTAAAATAATGTTACCCAAACAAAATCTATGTTCCTTATAGCAAAATCCACGTAAAGTATTTTGTAAAATAATGTTACCCAAACAAAATCGATGTTCCTTATAGCAATATCCAAAATTTCAAAGTCAGATGTATAAAAATAACATAGATGTTTGTAGATATAAAATGCACGTTTTTAATTTATTGTGTACACATATGAAAGAGCTGTTTGTCATTTGGAAGTTATGTCCCAAAATGGGCTTAAAAGGAAGTTAGTTCCCAAAATGGGGGTTAAACCGTTATAATTCGGTATTAAATGAATTAATAGACATACAAACGCGTTGAGATAATTAAATAATCGTGATTTATGTTAAAGTTTACTGTAAACATGCACAAATACTTTTTATTTTGAGAGAAAATGATATTCGAACATCCAACATCTCGAAGGTCAAGTAATTAAACAACAAATTTGTCGCCGATTTTGCTTCAATAACTTTTTTATTCCGACGTCTACGGCATTCAAACAAAAACCCGAGGGGAGCACAAACACCATAGAGCCGGAAGGGCGTATTCATTTAAAAGAAATATAAATATAAACTGGCTTACCGGGCGAAAATATCTGCTACTCTTTCACGAAAAACACGAAAACGACGCCATCTTTGAAGTTTTGCTCCCGTAACCTCACTTAAACGCGGTAAGCTCCCGTATACGCATGCCCCCCTGCATACGACACATCACACTAACATGGTACCAGTTTAGTGTTCTTGTGTCGTATAAATAGATATAGTCGCGGGACATAAAAAAAATTAATTGTGACACGAAAAATTAAAAACAAGCATTTTATATCTACAAACATCCATGTCACCAGAAAACATCTTGTTTTGAAATTTTGGCTCTTGCTATAACGAACATTGATTTTTTATTGGGTAACTTTATTTTACGAAATACTTTACGAAATTTTCGTTGATTATTGAGTGTTAATGTTACTTTAATGTTCCTGGAAAAATATCATTAGTTTGCCTAAATTTAATTAAAAATGTGCAAAAAGTTTGCACGATGGAAAAACACGACTTCCTTCGTGCGCATGAGCACTCCTCCTCCTCCTCCGTGTTATTTTGCTTGTATGAATATCCTGCATACATTATTTATTAAATCTATGACAGTTCTTTTGAAACATATATTTTTTTTAAACTGTGAACAAGTCCCTTTAAATATTTTTTTTTCTTTTTTTTTTTCTTTCAATTTCATGGCACTTAAATTCTTGGATTTCCAATTTTATTTAAAAAAAAATTGTTGGAGAAATGAGGTGTGTATCATGATGCATCACAAGTATGTCTAATTATGAACCGGTCACTTAAATAATTGTCAATTTAGTAATAAACCTGGTTACGGAAATACAGCATGTCACTTGAGTCTGATTAAACACTGGACCTCTTTTTTTTTTGTTACAGATTGATAACAAACACATTATCAAAACACTGAAGCCAGTTTTCAACTAGTGGCAATCAATTGCAATTAGAAACAAACTGTATTAAATGTAGAATAAATACGAAGCTGCGAATATTGGTTAATTTGGTAAGAAGCACAGCACTTAATCGTCACATAAATGTTAGGATTGTGACATGGAAAGTATTTATTTTGCACATATGTCGTGACTAGAATTACTAAAAAAAGATGCTACTAAATATACAGCGTTATTGCATCTGCAGCTAAAGCGTATGTGTCATGTGTCAATCTTGTGCACTGTGTACTACCTCACAGCCTTGTTTTGTTGTGTACGAATTTAAAATACAAATTTGCTGGATAATATATTTCTGCTCTGATGATACAAAACGTACATCCTGTTTGCAGTAATGTTTTCATCATTAACACACTCTAATACATCATTCTACGGCTATAAACACGTCATTTTTTGTGTGTTTGTTAAGGTATACATCCTAGACTAGTTCAGATGAAGATGCGAATTTGGCCACCGTAAAAAGCTAGACAAACTATTAATTCCTAGATACGTAAATTCTTGGTCGGTTTCAACAATGAAATCCACATAAATTAGTGTCCCACAAATATTAATTGTTTTACATTTATCTTATCTTGGAGGAGAAGCTTCAGGAATAACATTCAAACTTAATTAGTCTATATCACTATTTGCTGTGTGTGTGCGTGCGTGCGTGCGTGAAAGTACATACAAATACAACAGGTCTTTTCCTGAAATGGCATAATAGGCGGTAAAAACACGCCACAAGGCGAACCGGATGGGGAACCCAGCCGTCCATGAAGTGCGGGAACTTTTGTCTGCACTTATCTTCATGCTTACCACTATTCCCCTGCATTCTTGTGAAATTAACTTTGGTCTAGAAGATTTTTATAGAAATATATTAGTTCGGACAAGAAGATATTTAACCTGTGTACTATTATTTCATAATGAATTAGCTAGTAGTCCAAAACAATTTATGTGAAGACTGCTGCACATTCCAGGGCCTGTATTCACCAACCAATTCTTAGACTTAAGAATAAAGAATAATCTTACACTCAAGAAAACATACTTCAGAGTTTAAATATACGCAGGCTAAAAATGATGCCTTTATCATTTATTTTAACAAACTGTTCTTAATAAAGAATGTTATTGTTATAATTATAGATGTGAAATGCTATGGTAGACTTCACTTTTGAATGTTTCTAAAACATTACAGATCTAAGAATATTTTTATAGAATATCGTCATAGCCCTCTCGTTCTTCCGTGTCGTCGTCCGAAAACTTTTGGCATGCATGTGTATCTCATGGAGTTGCACATTTTGAGTGGTAAAAGGTCAAGGTCATCCTTCAAGGTCAAAGGTCATTTTTATATATTTTTTTTTGGTTTTTCATGTGTATCTCATCGACCTCCACATTTTGAGTTGTGAAAAGGTCAAGGTCAATGATGACCTTCAAGGTCAAAGGTCAAAAAACAAAATCCAAGCACCCACAGCCGAGCGTTGGCACCCGCTATGCGGTGCTCTTGTTAATTTTTAGACCTAGGTCTAAGAAGCACTTGGTGAATACGGCCCCAGAAAAACAACAACATCCTTTTACCATACATGTCTTTATCTCATGTTTACAGAGAGATTCGTGCCAAAATCAAGCAAGAGATTTTAGAGATACAAGGGCAATTTGCAAGCTTCAAACCTGGACTAGCCATTGTGCAGGTAAAGTTCAATTAATTCATCATCTTTAAGCCTTTTGATTTTATTATGTAACTGATCAATTTTCAGTTAATAGTATTATATATACAACTTTTATCTTTGCAATTGCATAATTACAGCAATTAGCCCATAATTCCTTCAAACCGTCCGTCCATCCTTCCATCTGTCCATTTGTCTGTCTTTACGAGGCGAACCCAAAACAACATGTTATATATATAATCAATAATTCATCCTACAAAGCTTTGATACTTGCATCACAATAACCTTAATTTATGGGTTGATATTGACCTACTGTTGGACTTGAAAACTAGTTCAGAAGGTTAAAATTCCAGGTTAACCCAAAGAAATTCCAAAAGGGATTTTTTATATTTTTGGGACCTTTATGCTTTGGAGAATGTTGCCAAAATTTGTCTGTGAATATGAAAGAAATGTGCCTAATACATTGTATAAAATATGAAAACCAGTTGAATGTACAAACAATGGATCTTTTAAAAGTAGGCGCATGTCATGACCTTTACAGAATGAGATAATCCCGATTAGATTGATATGCTTTACAAGGCCTGTACATTTGTAAACAATCTTAAAGGGACTTGTTCACAGATTTTGGCATGTATTGAAGTTTGTCAGTAAATTCTTAAAATTGATAAATTTAAACATCGGAACTAAAAAGCTCCAGTATAAAACAAGAATAAAATTAAAGAAATAAAATAAAGTAATCCACACCTGGGCTCCAACCACTGACACTTGGAGTAAAAGTCTACCGCTTAAACCAATGGACCATCCGTGCTGATAGAGTAAGAGGTGTATTTTATACTTTATAAAAGCAATCCTGGTTATGTCACAAAATATAACGATAACAATAGAACTCTCCAAATTATGCTTTTAAATCGTCAAAGATGCATATAATGGATATTTTAGAGCATGGTAAATGTTCTGTATTACTGTTTCCTCGCAAATATCATAACTACAATGAAATTCGCAAATCTGAAACAATTTTTTTTTCAATTTTGTCAATTTAACAAAACGTGAACAGGTCCCTTTAAGTTGCTATTTACCTGTACGTGATGACAAGTAGATGTAGTTGACATTAGGTTTACAATGCATCTTTGTTATATCTTTAAGTGTTAAATCTTTTATCAGTATCATTCAAACAATGAAGATGCAAGATAAACTGTTTAGCCAAAGACACTACATGTATATAAACTTATTCAACAACAGTCGTGTATTCTGGACTCATTTTTAAATGCAAATATACCAGTTAAAACCGCAATGGTTTTCCATTGACAGCAGTTAACTTAATTTAGGTGTCAAGCACTTTGAACTCATACATTATCTTGACAACATTAGGCCACAACAAATTTCTCAGTTGTTTGAAGTAATCCTACCCCCCCCNACAGTAATACATGAACAAAGTTTATAATTTTATAGAAGGTATATTTCATTGTAACCTATGTTAGAATGTGTTATATCTGATTCCATCAGTCCTTGTTAAGTATCGAGTAAACCTGATTCGACCGGCAACAAGTAACGAAAGTATCATTTTTTAAACATACGAAGTTAGTTCACTTACATAAAATAGATGCATAACATTTGAAACTATTTGTTTTTTTTCAAATACATATGGTTGTACTATTATATCAATAGAACATCTGTCAAGTGAAAGCAAGTTTGGTTTCATTCTACAGCGACATCGAAAATAAAATATGTTCCTTATTACTGAGAATTGGCGTACAGCAATAAGCCCATCATTCCTTCAAACCGTCCGTCCATTCTTCCATCAGTCCATTTGTCTGTCTTTACGAGGTGTACCCAAAACAACATGTTTCAATCATATACAATGTATCATCAAATTTATTTCAATAATGCTTCCTACTAAGCTTTGATACTTGCATCACAATAACCTTAACCCTTTGCATGCTGGGAAATTTGTCGTCTGCTAAAATGTTGTCTGCTGAATTTCTAAAATTAGCATTTTCTTTGATTTTTTTTCTAAGACCACTATCAGAATAGCAAACAGTTTGGATCCTGATGAGACGCCACGTTCTGTGGCGTCTCATCTGGATCCAAACTGTTTGCAAAGGCCTTCAAAATCCGGTTCCAGCGCTCAAAATCTGGTTCCAGCGCTCAAAGGGTTAATTTTGGGGTTGATATTGACCTACTGTTGGACTTGAAAACTTATTCAGAGGGTTGAAATTCCAGGTTAACCCAAAGAAATTCCAAAAGGGATTAATTTTTTATTTTTGGGACCTTTATAAATGCTTTGGAGAATGGTGCCAAAATTTGTCTGTGAATATTAATGAAATGTGCCTAATATATTGTATAAAATATGTAAACCAGTTGAATGTACAAACTATGGATCATTTAAAAGTAGGTGCATATCATGACCTTTACAGATCTGATAGTCCTGATAAGATTGATATGCTTTACAAGGCTTGTACATTTGTAAACAATCTTAAGTTTGTATTTACCTGTACCGGTATGTGATGACAAGTAGATGTAGTTGACATTACGTTTACAATGCATCTTTGTTACGTGTATATCTTTAAGTGTTAAATCTTTTATCAGTATCATTCAAACAAGCAAGATGCAAGATAAACTGTTTAGCTGAAGTCACTACATGTATATAAACTTATTCAACAACAGTTGTGTATTCTGGACTCATTTTGAAATGCAAATATACCAGTTAAAACCGCAATGGTTTTCAACTGACAGCAGTTAACTTAACCCCCCCCCCCCCA